>JAGFNQ010000723.1:859263-1012833 GCA_024364735.1 Boesenbergia rotunda | reverse complement strand
TGGAATTCTGAAAAACCTAGATCAGTAGTTATGGTTGAGATAGGAGATGACTTTTGGGTGCCCAACCCTCTAATCTTGCTGTATCACCAAGGCTAGATCAGTGATTTAGGTCTATCAGTGAGTTTTGAGCAAAACTCACTGATGGACCTCCCATATCTGGAATTCTGAAAAACCTAGATCAGTAGTTAGGGTTGAGATAGGAGATGAGATTTTGGGTGCCCAACCCTCTAATCTTGCTGTATCACCAAGGCTAGATCAGTGATTTAGGTCTATCAGTGAGTTTTGAGCAAAACTCACTGATGGACCTCCCATATCTGGAATTCTGAAAAACCTAGATCAGTAGTTAGGGTTGAGATAGGAGATGAGATTTTGGGTGCCCAACCCTCTAATCTTGCTGTATCACCAAGGCTAGATCAGTGATTTAGGTCTATCAGTGAGTTTTGAGCAAAACTCACTGATGGACCTCCCATATCTGGAATTCTGAAAAACCTAGATCAGTAGTTAGGGTTGAGATAGGAGATGAGATTTTGGGTGCCCAACCCTCTAATCTTGCTGTATCACCAAGGCTAGATCAGTGGATTTAGGTCTATCAGTGAGTTTTGAGCAAAACTCACTGATGGACCTCCCATATCTGGAATTCTGAAAAACCTAGATCAGTTGTTAGGGTTGAGATAGGAGATGAGATTTTGGGTGCCCAACCCTCTAATCTTGCTGTATCACCAAGGCTATATCAGTGGTTTAGGTCTATCAGTGAGTTTTGAGCAAAACTCACTGATGGACCTCCCATATCTGGAATTCTGAAAAACCTAGATCAGTAGTTAGGGTTGAGATAGGAGATGAGATTTTGGGTGCCCAACCCTCTAATCTTGCTGTATCACCAAGGCTATATCAGTGGTTTAGGTCTATCAGTGAGTTTTGAGCAAAACTCACTGATGGACCTCCCATATCTGGAATTCTGAAAAACCTAGATCAGTAGTTAGGGTTGAGATAGGAGATGAGATTTTGGGTGCCCAACCCTCTAATCTTGCTGTATCACCAAGGCTAGATCAGTGGATTTTTATGTGCACACTAAGTACCAATATTTATCAGTTATCTTCTATAAACGTCTTACACCTATACAACTACAAATTTATTATCCACCAACTTAAATCAGAAGTATTTAATGGTTAACAGAGACCCTGAAATTTTCCCAGTTGAGGCACACGGTGGGCCTGAAATGACTTGATTTCAGGCCCACCCTGGGCCTGAAATGGATCTATTCAGGCCCAACTTGGGCCTGAAGTGTTTTTATTTCAGGCCCGCCTTGGGCCTGAATTGATTTATTTCAGGCCCACCCTGGGCCTGAATTGGATCTATTCAGGCCCAACGTGGGCCTGAAAGGTTTTATTTCAGGCCCTCCTTGGGCCTGAATTGTTTTTAGTTCAGGCCTACCGTGGGCCTGAAATGATTTATTTCAGGCCCATCGTGGGCCTAAATTCATTTTATTTCAGGGGCACCGTGTTCCTGAAAAGTAAATTTCATGCTCACCTTGGCCATTAAATAAAATCATGATTTATAGATTAATATTCTATATTTATCTACAAGTTGTGACCAAATCCTGTAATTTTATTTAATTATTAAAATTTACAATTTGAAACAAGTATTTTAAATTTATGGTAGAGATAATCCATCTTACTAAGTCAATACAGAATGCATACCAATTTTCAATTCCTTCGAGACGATAAAGTCATGTTTTCAAATTATGTATCAGAAACCCACTTATGGACCTTCGATACTTGGATATATGTCAGTAGTTAGAGTTAACCAAAGAGATGTTATTTCTGGTGTGCAAACTTTGTCCAAATCATTATGAGTTGTTTTCTTACCGTATCAGTTGGTACACTACATTGCAGCAACTCGATGTGAATCAACATCACACAATTGTTTTGTTTTTCTGGACAATAAATTATATTCATACAAATTACACAATTTCTATACAAATGGAGCCGAATCACCAGCAAAGGATGTTTTTTTACAACATTACTTCAAGAGATTGACACTCTCATGTTTTACAATACATGTCTCCCATAATATTTACTGTCAGATCAAATCTCATTTTCGTCATATCTCCTTGTTTGAAATCCATCTTCTCATCGTATAGGAGACATCGGACGTATTGCATAACAAAGAAGGCACAGTCCACGCTGAAAATAACAAACAGTATTTCAGATTTCAATAAGTGGGGTAATAAAATACTTTGATCATTTTAAAATTTTCAAACTCTTCCTCACTTACTGACCTATGTTCTTGTTGGGGACATTTTTGTCTAACGGAGGGCCATTTGTCCAAGGGATGATGACTTTGTAGATATGGATGAATAGCCGTAAGTTCCTCGCGAGTATATTGTTTAAGTTCTTTTACCTGTCAAATATATCATGAATTTCAATGACATTTTTTATCAAATGATGAACATATATATGAATAAAGGTAGGTAGCTCACCGCTGAGTCAAAATCATGCTTATATTTACGGCCACTAGCAAGAGAATTTAAATGAATGAAAGTCATTGCTTCTGTATCCACCGCCAACAAGTGAAAGTGTGTATTATCACTGCACAAAGGTATTAAAATATATCTAAACCCTTGTTCTATCATATCCGTCTTCATCACTTGTTGCATGGAAAACTTTCTTGACGATCTTATTGAAGCCTAAATAGTTGCAAAATCAAAATTATAAATAACCACATCATAATACTAGGTCTTCTACAATCTATTAATTCTTACTAATTTACATCACTTACTGTGAAGAAGGTTGAACAATATATTGACTTGTGGTATGGCCTACCAGATGTGGATGCTCCCCTAAATAACATTTTACAGAAGGCATCAATGACCTCGCCTTTTGTAAAAACCTCTCCATTGAGGATTTGTAAGAATGAATGCAATTTCAAAGCAAAGGGTGCATCCTCCCAGATAAATTCATTATCCAACCTGCCAAGTTAATTGATAAGATTATATATTAAAGCCCCAAATATATTAACTAAACTATGTTTCATAACTTACTTTAGGTTCTCCAATTTATTTATCACGTAGGCCACTTCTTTATCTTGATTTTTCTTCTTCGACTTCATAAAATGCTTCTTCACAAACTACATCGATACAATTTACACCAAACTAATTAATGACCAAATTCAATAAATTTGACGTAATTAATATGAAAATAAGTCACATACATCAATGCCTTGAAGCCTCATTTTGTATAGTTCGAAGGTCCTTCTTTTCTCCTCCTCTATATCTTCTTCAGACATGACTTCCATTACAGTAATGGTTTCTCTTGCTTCATCCATATCCTCCTCACTAAGTTTCCTTTTTCCCTTGTCCATGACATTTGATATTTGTTCCTTTCTCCGCTTCCCCTTATGTAATAGTTGGTGCCATACTGGACTCTCAATTGGAGTATCCCTGTAATCATACCGAGTTCGGTCACGTCCTCTCCTTGTTCTACAAGATACTGGATCAGAAAGAGGACTGACTACAGGATAGCTTTCTTGAGCCTCCATGCCCTTTTTTTCAATAATTGAAAGTAATTCCTTAACCCTTTCATTCAAACATATATTCTCCTCTGTTAGCTCCTTGATTAGGGTGTCTTTAAGAATGCATTCACCACATGGCCTTACATCTTCTGTGTCATGTCCTTGTGATGTCGCTATTGGCTGTGGAATGTCATCCCCAATCTCAAGGTTCTCAAACAATGTGTTTTCATGTAGGTTAGGAATTATTTCAACAATCACCTGTCAATTACCAAGTACACAAATTTTACTGCCTCTATATCAAACTAACAAAGATAAACTAACATAGATCACAGTTTACAATAATTACCTCTTCGGAGCTGATTTGGTTGACAAGGTCCCTCACCCTACTAATATGCGAAGGAATATTCCTCCACTTATTTATTCGGGGTCCTTCAACATTGTATGGTTTTTGAATGGGTACATGCTCCAAAAACCATGCCTACACAAAGTTTTCCAGCCAATTACATTAATAACAGCAAAATATTATAAAATATAATTTAGGTAAATTCTACTCACTGCCAAAAGCCCAGCAAATCCCTTTACATAAGGGAGGTTTGTGGTCCTCTGGTTTCCTTGACTTGATGAAAATAATTCCCCAATCTTAGGTAATTGGGGAGACAAAAATTTATGGATAGCTTCCACCCAGTTGAATCTACCAAGATTGTCATAATCATCTACTATATCTACAAGCCCTAGAGGGACCTTATATGTACTAGACGAAAATAAAACACAAACAAATATATACAAAATATAAAATTTACAAACTAATAACACATCATCCTCTGATTCAACACTTTTAGAATAATGTTTAAGTAAGTCCTCAATTCTTGTTCTAGTAGGTTGTTTTTCTTTTGAGAAGTAAGTACGATAGAGGTCACCCGATGCTTCAGTTGAATTAATAGGGATCGAAACTCCACGGTCCACTATACCCAGTACCAAAGCAACATCTCGTCTGGTGAACGCAACCGGTACACCTGAAACAATTAAAATATTTAGTTATCATCAACAATATAGGCTTCAATTTATTTCTCGTTGGGCCTGAAATGAATTCATTTCAGGCCTACCTAGGGCCTGAAGTAAATTCACTTCAGGCCCTCGGTAGGCCTGAAATTATTTCATTTCAGGCCTACCGACCTGAAGTGAATTTCACCTTAAATTCACTCATTTAAATTGATCAAATATCAATCATTTAAGGTCAACTATATCCAAGTTTTATCTTACTATAGATACTGTTTATAATTCATAATTAAAACTATTACCTGAGAATTTAAAAACTTGCGAGGTTGAATCCCAACTTTCAAATATATTAACCAAAATTCCCCGGATATGCTGCAATTCTTGAATGTCCAAGAAAATACTGAAGGGCGACTCTTTGATCTTCGCAATGTGTTGATCTTTTAAAATTTCAAATGCTTCAACAAAATGTTTAAAATGGCCTAAAACACTGCACCAATGTAATTTTTTCCCAAACTCATCTGAACCCTACAGTTTTTATACATTACAAATTTATTCAGCAAAAATAAGTATAAACAATATCACAAGCAGTGTTTATTCAGCAAAAATAAGTTTAAACAATATCACAAGCAGTGTTTATTCAGCAAAATTAAGTATAAACAATATCACATACCTTGGTGATTAATGCCAATGAAGAAGACGATGAGGAACCACCCACAGACCTTTTACCTGCCATTATTATGAAAATCAAACCTGCAGAAACCCTAAATCCTACTTTGATAGTGCCGAGCAGTATCAACTTCAACGTTAACACTTCAAGCAGCCTCAGGATCACACACTACCACTTTCCTGTATAGGAGCCTAGGTTTTGGTTGGGCGGAGGGATTCGAGGGAGTAGCAAACGACTAAAGCACAACTAGGGTACGCACAATGTCCTCCTTTAACAATACCATTTACGTTTTCACGGTGAGAGATAGAATGACCTTGCCATCCGAACCACATATTCTTATTTTACTGCAAAAGTGATTCGGATGTCTCGAAAATGGGAATGAAAAAAGTCTATTGTGGCGCCAAGGGTATAATAGGAAGTTCACTTAAAGGGCTGCGCCCTTTGGTAAAATAGAAACCATGGGACGCCCTTTGGTAATTTCGTATTGTTACGTACGCCCTTTGGTAAATTGCCGTAATTTTTCAATGTTATCTTCCTCTACAATCTTGCTTTGCCATATTCCATGATCACAAACTTAACACAAATGCTAACATAGTTAACTCGAACCATACCTTGCTTTATGTCCAAATGCAAATTCCTTGTGATTGGGAAAACTTTGCTTTTGAATAATAGTGGCAGCAAATCAATATCGAAGATAATTAAAATTCTCATTAGTCGATTCTTAATAGTTAAAACAAAGAACAAAATACACGAAGTTGTCGAGAAAAAGGCTAGCTCATTTCTATGGCAGTCTGCATTTTCGCTTTTGTCGTAAGCTATAGCATGTCATGGGGCAACACTCCTGTTCCGGTAGGAATCGACGCGGACGGTCAATCATCGGAGTTCAGCCCACGAAGATGATGACAAAAGAGGAGGAGCTCTTACCCCTGCGAGATCAAAACGAGCGTTAATGGGAACACGCCGGAGATTGTCCGGCGGAGCCCACTCCGACGCTCAAGTGAGTACTAGAGTCTCTGGGAGAAAAGAACTAAGGACAAGTATGAGTAAGATACGAGTAAGATGAGCGTAACCCCCTTACCTGGGAGGTTGGAGTACCTTTTATACATGAGGCAGCGGTCACACGTGTCCCCACGTTCTTCTCCACGTCCCCTCAATTGTCAGTTTCTGGATAATCCTCGTAACGTTCCTTGCAGCAATTAAATCCGTGATGATTAAGACTTTAATGACCATATATTATGAGTTATGATTATTCCATAATTATTGGTGATAATTATCCGTAGATCCACAAAAAAGGGGATGGTTACTGGAGATTGGGTCATCGGATAAGATGATCCTTGGGCTCCGCTACTCCGAGGTGATCTCGGGGTCCTTTGGTCCGGGAGGGCCCCGGGCGTCTGTCTTCCTGAGGTGATCTCAGGGCCCTGGCCTCTTGAGGTGATCTCGGGCATGTGTCTTTATAGGGTGCTCTCAAGAGCAGGCCTGCCCGAGGTGGTCTTGGGAGTCAACCTTCCCGAGGGGGTCTCGGGAGTCAGAGAGAGAGAGTCGTTCAAACTCGGTGGATCTCGCCATATAACTTCTTCAGTTCACGTGTCAACCACGGGGTGCTCAACCCCATCACAAGTCCCTCCCTTCAAGTTT
Organism: Boesenbergia rotunda; assembly: GCA_024364735.1. NCBI lineage: Eukaryota > Viridiplantae > Streptophyta > Magnoliopsida > Zingiberales > Zingiberaceae > Boesenbergia > Boesenbergia rotunda. The sequence continues at coordinate 1,006,022 of JAGFNQ010000723.1, read as the reverse complement.
AATTGAAGGAAGTGTGACTAACTGATTAGGCTAATGGTGTAATGAAGAAGCTGTGTTGTGGTGGGTCCATACTTTATTGGCAGCGTGTCGGGTCCTAGGAATCGAAACATTCGTCCCTGGGTCCGAGGCAATCCCATTTTAAATTAGTCTTCTAAAAAGGCTTCTGTGAATTTCGAGGTACAACAATGATAGTCGTCCATCACCCATAAAAGCGCATGGAGCCCTTTAATGGCGACAAAATCCTTCCACGAATGTGCCTTCGCCATGTGTCCTGACTTCTCTCTTCGCGATCTCCTGCTGATATGTGCGGCAGGCTCACGTCAAAAGGCTGCCTAGATAGCGGCGACGCCTCGATATGGCAGTCCCTTGCCGTCCACGTGTCTTGCCCCCATTGTACACACGCGAGCGGCTTCCTCCCTATAAAAAGGGAGGCGAAGACGTTCGTCCACCTTCCGGCATCATCGCTTAGTAGACATCGTCCTCGTCTTCTTTCACTAAGGACTCCTTCTCCCGCGTAAGTCTTCTGCTTTATTCTCGTCTTCTTCCATAGGAACCATGGGTAAGGAGAGCAAGAAAGACCAGGGTAAGAGGGGGTTCCGGAGGAGGGGTACCAAGCGGAGTAGTATGAGTTCACATCTTCTAGAATAAGGCCGGAGACTCTACAAGCGGCCTGTGAGGCTTATGACATTCTGACCGAGATGGCGGTGGTGATCCCTAGGGTGGACCAATTACTTGTAGAACCTCCTCTAAACTTCTTTACCTTCTTCTTAGGACAGGTAGAGTTAGGACTTCGTTTCCCTATTCCCCCTTTCTTCATGAGTGTTTCTTCTTACTTCGACATTCCTCTCCACTAGATGACTCATAACGCCTTCGCTCAGATGGGCGGGTCGTACATCATCTTTAAGCTCTTCGACATCCCTCTGACCCCCATATTTTTCATTTCTTCTTTGTTCCGATTGGTTCGCGAGGGGCATTTAGCTTTACGGCGCACCCCAGCCATAAATTTTTAGGAGGGTTCCCTTCTTATCATAAATGGTGGAAAGAGCGGGTTTTCTTCATCCGCCTACCCTACCGTCCCTTCAGGCTCCATCGCTGGATGGAGAACTTGCCTGCTCCCCCAGAACTGGGAAACTTTCAACAGGATCCAGCCTACCAGCGGGCTAGGAGCCTTCTATCTGGCATGGAGTTCAGCGGCCCGGGTCTGGTACATAGTGACGAGCTCATGTACCGAGCGGGCCTTAGCCCTAAAGTCCCAGCATCAGCCCCAACCTCGGTAAGTTTGTCTTTTCTATCAATGTTCGTTAATTCTAACTGATGTTCCATTGTTTGTTTATTGCAGAGAAAATTGTAACGCCCCAAAATTCCCATTTTTAGTTCTTAAAGTCCTTAGAATTATTTAAAAATGGTTTAGAAATATTCTAGATATTTTTAGGGATTTTTAGAATATTTTTATGGAATTTTCTGAGTTCGTTTAGTATATAAAAAAAAAGAAAAACGTTTAAGGGTAGCCGAGGGGTTCGAACCCGCGACCAGCAGGAGACCAGGCAAGCGCGCGACAAGCCAGGCTAGGGTATCAAGCACAGCAAAGGGTGGAGAGAAATATATTTAAGGTGTAGTTAGGTCGATCCGCCCCATAAGTATAAATAGATAAGTTAAGAGAGGAAATTAGAATTTTGGGTTCTCTTCCTCACCCTAGCCGCGCGAAGCAGCCTCTCCCTCTCACGCACGCACGCCCAAGCCCTTCTCCTCTCTTCCAAGGGGCGCCGGCCAAGGAGGGATCAAAGAAAGCGGAGCGTTGTATTCGTCTCGACGAGGAGAACGCGTAGGCGCGAAGAATTCTCCGAGATTTCAAGTTTCTCCCGAGTCCTAGACGTCAATCTTGGTTGTAAGTCCAAGATATCAATGTAAGTACTGCTCACCTGCAGTAAGAGGCGGTTTTTTTTCCGCAAGAATTTCCCTTAAAAGTTTTTAAAAGAGATATTTCCTTTTTGTTTAAGTTTTTGCATGTAATCTTAGTTCATTATATGCTTGTATAAGTTTGATTAAGCACCCTATGTGAGATTAGGGGCTAAGAAAGTTATGAGAAAAGAAAAGAGAAGATAAAGATAAGAAAAGAAAAGGCCAAGGCCTTAAGAAATCCCCAAAAGTCAAGACTTAGGGATTTTAGCACGCAAGGTGCTCGAGAAAATGCCAAGGCATTTACAGATAAGAAAGAAAAGAAAGAAAAGCTATTTTATTTTCTAAGGTCAGTACCCGGCGTCCAAGGGCGTCGTTAAAGAAATCCAGGTGTCCAATTCCAAGGTCTTGGCCCTGGTAGACCAAGGTCTGCTCTATTAGGATTGGTGGCTCGCTACCCCAACCTTTTAGGGAACGCGCATGAGATGGTACTTACGTCTTCAGTGGATCCGAGTGATTATTATTTTCAAGTATATGCTTTAGCAAAGTTTCTAAAGTTTAAAGAGTTTTCAAAAAAGTTAAAGAATAGCTAAAGTTTCAAGTTGAGCCAAGAAAAGTAAATTGAGATTTATTAATGCTTGAGTATGCATGCTTTGAGTTATACATGTTCTTAGTTTTCTTTCAAGCATATAAGTATCTCATATGATTTTCATATTGTTCAAGAAGCATGTTTGCACATTTCGAGATTTTGTGAGCTAGATAGTACTTACTAAGCTTTTTGCTTACTAGTTGCATTTCCTCTTACTGCAGATAAAGGTAAAGGCAAGCAATTCTGAAGGAAGGCGACGAGGCGGTGCTGAGTAAAGTGTGTGTGGTGGCTGATTTTGGAGAGATCCTTGAGACGAGACAATTTAGTTATTGAATTACAATGTTTTAGTTTATTCAAATTTCAAGTTCTTGCTTTATGGAGTTTAGCGAACATTTAAGCTTTGGATAGTACTACATGCTCAATTTCTTAGAGTAAAGATTCCATGACATTTCATTTAGCATACATATCCTTATGATTGCGTTGGATGAGTAGAAGTGTGAGTAGTTTGGAATATTGATACTTTGTTGAAGATATTGATGCATGTGCCAAGATAGTACTAGTTCCCCTTGGAATCAAGTTCTATTGCTTAAATATGTTTAGAAAAGTTGCATCCACATTTCATAATGCTTTAACAAGGTTATAGAACATGTATTTGATATTATGAATGCATAGGAGTCAAGATTGGTACAAACTCTAAGGTTAAAGTTCATATAAACTTGAATAGCTTATTTACTTCCGCAAAAGTCCTAATTTCAAGTTTATGGATTCGTTTTGATTGGCTAAATTGTTTAGAAAACTGGTATAGAGTATAGAAATGATGTCATGACTTTATATGGCTCAAAAGTATAGGTTTGGTGGAGTTTTGAAACAAGTTTCGAAACCTGAATTTTCAGATTTCAGGCGTACCAGTCGACTGGTACAGTACCAGTCGACTGATACCCGTAAGCTGAGTTGGGCGAGGCAAGATTCAATAAGTATTTTCTTACGAGTTTTGGAGAAAGAAAGTGTGACATGGTATCATGCATGACTATTTGAGTTAGATATCATTCTTAGATAGATTAAAAAGAAAAAAAAAAGATTTCCGCATTCTTAGTCGTGCATTAGAGTCGAGAAGTAGACAAAAGTAACGATCCGTCTAAGGCAGAGAAGGCGGGTCGCTACAAAAATTATGCTCTCGAGGGCGATAAATTGACTCATCAAGTGGAATGAAGCCAATAAGGAGGCCCTGGATCCCCCTCTAGCCCCTCTCACCTCGCCATCTACCTTAGCAGAGGCCTCGGAGGAGGCTGTCGAATCGTCCGGCGAGCACGCAACGCCAGAGCGAACAGAGGCGCCCGTCGTGCCTCAGCCGGCTGCCGACCAAGGGACCCCGGAGAGGCTACGGAGAAGTCAGCGTCTCTCGCCGACCCACAGCTGCCTAAATTCTTCAGGCGGCAAAAGAGGAAATTCCCTGAAGGCTGCGTGCCGAGATGGAAGAGGCTTCGCCATATCGACCCCAGCCAGCTCCCCTCCATCCCTGAGGAAGGCATCCCCCTCTCCGATGATGAGGACACGGTCCCCCCGTCTCAGCATTTCCAGTAGACTACCATCCCCGAGACAGGCGGCCAGGTCACCAGCTCTCCCCCGGCTGACTCTCTCAAGGCTACCCGAGGCAAGCAAGTATTGCTTGCATAACCTCGCATGCAGCTCGATGACCTATGTCAGAGGCTTCACGCGTCCTTGGAGGCGCCTGCGTAGTCTTCCCCCCGGTGCAGTTTAGGGAAGTCCTTGCCGAGGGCTATTCTTCAGAGGGGGCCTCCAGCTCCGACGAGGATGACTCTGGCCCCTCCATAGTACCACTGGGAGCTCCTGTTGTCCAACTACTCCCTCCGCCCAGAGACTCCTCATCCTCTATGAGCCAAGGCGACGCTCCGAGGAGGCAAGGGGTCTCGGGAGGGGAACCTGTGCGTATCTCTGCCGGGCCTCTCACCAACCTCTATGAGTCTCTCTTGAATGTAAGGGTTGTCGCTTTCATAGATTATTTTTCCTTTATGTTTTGTAACTCCTCTTGTGCTATAACACGTGGCTCAAGACTGCCTTATTGTCGATCACCACTTATACTCGTTGCGGGAGGTTGAGTCCCTGACCCGGCGAGCACTGAAAGCGGAGGCCGAGGTTGACCATGCCCATAGAGCGATGCTCCTACAACCGGAGGTCAGAAGAGCTCTCCGAGCGAAGGTGGAGCATTAGTTGGAGACCCTGCTGGCCCTGGAGTCAGACCGATATGACTCCCACCCACCACAGGGAGCGATTGACGTCCGAGAGTGCAGCGACCCTCTCGAACGACCTGCTCAGGATGATTCAGGAGCGGGACTAGCTCCAAACAAAGGAGATGAAGTTGTCGAGGGATGTCAGACTCCTGGAGACTTCGGTCGGAAAGCTGAACGAGCTCATCAAAGACCAAGCGCATCAGCTAGCCCAGAACGAATCATACATCATGGCGGCAGCTGATCGCTTGACCGACCTCGAGGAGGATGTCGCCTAGGCCCGATCCGAAGCCTTGGCCACCTCAGAGAGACTCAAGGAGGCCATGGAAGACCATGACAAAATGTTCTCTGAGGTGGCTCAACTAAGGATTGCCAAGGAGGCAGCCGAGGCTAAACTGCACAATTTCGAGGCTGCCGAGTCCTCTCGGACAAAGGAGGCCAAGGCAAAGTTCAGGGCCAGGTTCCTGGAGTTTGACGAGTTTGGCGATATTCTGGTCGGGCAGGTAATGAAGCGTCTAAAGCAGGGCTTCCATGGGGCCATCGATCAGCTGCGGAAGGCCCAGCTCTTGCAACCGGACACCAACCTGAGTTTCATGAGTATCAGCCGTGTCTGGGAGGAGCTCCCGCCCGAAGATAAGGAGCTGTAGGAACTTTCTCCTGGCAGGGAATATCCATCCTTTGTATGCTTCTTTTGTTTTTTTGTAACTTTTTTATTTTTTCTAATGCGCCAGATATGTAATCATCTTGAATGTAATGAAAACATTTCTTGACCAACTGTCATGAGTATCTTTTCTTTTTTGCTCCTTATGCATTATTTATCTGCGACGTGAGGGGCAAGGGAATTAAAGAACAAGTGTTCTTCCTTGACTCGAGGAGCGAGGACGTTGAAGCGCAACCATTCAGTCCAAAGAGCTAGTGATAAGCACCTTGGAAGGGATCGCCTTGAAATTCAGATGTAGGGAAGGATATTGACGCCACACTCAAGAAAGATGAGAGGGTGAGTGATAAGTCATGGGGGTTTCGATCGCCACAAGTTGCCTTGATAAGATCACGATTAGTTCTTTGCCTAAGAACCAAAGGAAGCTCTCACAATAGAGAAGACTCTGATTTCATTCAAACTTAACATGCTTGGTCATACAAGAGTTCTCCTATATATAGACTTAGTGGAGGTTGAAACATTAACCTCTACTACACTTCCCACTAAGCACTAATTATGCACCATTATCATGCATGCATGCATGCATGATGTTTATTTCCCACAATTCCCTAATACTAGCTTAGGAACTCCCAAAAGCATTAAAAACCCACCAAAAGACATCAAAAATAACTTCAGAAAATTCCCCCAAAAATACCCACGAAAATTGGACACTTGTAGCCCTTGAATGCATCTTGGATCATGTGGTTTTGGGCCTTCAAGTTTTGTCTTCATGTGGGCTCAATTTCACTTTCAATTTGAAGGAATGTGATCCATTTAGTTGTTGCCTCCATTGTGCATTGATCCTTCTTCTCCTTGAGCTCCATTATTAAGCCTTCCAAAGCTTGCTTCATTCTCTTAGTCTTGGATCTTGTCATGGGTCCTCCAATTCCTTTCAATGCCTCTTCCTCTATGGCTTTGTCTTGTAAGCTTGTATCCCCTCCTTGGTCCACATCATTCCCTCCTTCTTTAGGTGAATTCGTCCTCGAATTTAGATCTTCATCACCTACATCAAATGGACGCAAATCAGCCACATTAAATGTTGCACTAACACCATACTCACCGGGCAAGTCAATTTTGTAAGCATTGTCATTAATTCTTTCCAACACTTGGAATGGTCCATCTCCTCTTGGTTGAAGCTTTGATTTCCTTTGGGCAGGAAACCTTTCCTTTCTCATATGAACCCACACCCAATCACCGGGTTCAAGGATAACTCTTTTTCTCCCTTTATTGGCTCTCTTCGCATATTGCTCCATTTTCTTCTCAATTTGAGCTTTAACTTGTTCATGAAGCTTTTTCACATATTCTGCCTTTGCTTGACCATCCTTGTGAACTAAAGAAGTGTTAGGTAAAGGAAGCAAATCAAGAGGTGTTAGCGGATTGAACCCATAAACAATCTCCTTTGTTTCTTGAGGGTTGCTCCTATAGGCAGGCCTATTGGGAAGAGAAGCACCAGGAATAAGGTCCATTTGGTGTTCTATTCCCCTCATTGGTGGCAAACCGTGAGGTACTTCCTGGGGAAACACATCCTCAAAGTCCTGCAAAATAGCAACAATATCACTGGGCAAGGAGTTAGTATTAGTTTCCAAGCAAGTTTCCTTGCACAAAAGAAGAAATATAGGTTGCCTTGTCAAATAAGCTCTCTTCACCTCACTTCCTCTTGCAAACAAATTTTCTATTCTTCTCTCTTTCTTTTCCTCGTTCTCTCTTTTCTTTTCCTCATTCTCTCTTTTCTTTTCTTTCCTCATTCTCTCTTTCTTTTCCTCATTCTCTCTTTTCTTTTCCTCATTCTCTCCTTTCTTTTTCTTAAGCTCTCGCTCTTCTTTTTCTCTTTTCTCTCGTATTTTTTTTTGATCCGCACAAACCTCCCTAGGTGATAATGGTACAAGTGTGACTTTGTGGGAATTGTGAAGAAATGAGAACTTGTTGGAGAATCCATCATGGTGAGCTCACCTATCAAACTGCCAAGGTCTTCCAAGAAGAATGTGGCTTGCCTCCATAGGTACAATATCACATAGAACTTGATCTTCATATTTTCCAATGGAGAAATTAATCATCACTTGTTGATTCACCACCAATTCACCACTATTACTTAGCCATTGGAGTTTATATGGTCTTGCATGCGGTGTAGTCTTGAGGTTGAGTTTGGTAACCAACCTAGTGCTTGCCACATTGGTGCAACTTCCACCATCAATGATCATAGAGCATGTTTTACCTTGAATAAGGCAACGAGTATGAAAAATATTCTCTCTTTGGTCCTCCTCATGCTCCTTGGCTTGACTTCCTAATAACCTTCTAACCACCAAGAGATCGCCATCTTGCGCATAGGCTGCTCCATCATGTTCCTCATCGCTTGAAGAAGAAGAATGAGAAGAAGTTTCTTCACTAGAGATGCTCCCATTATCCCTAACCACCATAGTCTTCTTATTCGGGCATTCGGATGCGATATGTCCTTTTCCCAAACACTTGAAGCACTTGATATCCCTGCTCTTAGAAGTAGAAGAAGTAGTAGTAGGAAAAGGCTTCTTAGCGCTTGTTACCTCCTTTGAATTAGAAGAGGAACCCTTCTTCTTTGGCTTGTCCTTCCAATTTGAAGAGTAGTTTGAAGAAGATGGTCTTTTCATATCGCCCTTTCTCTTTAATTGTTGCTCCACTTTCATTGCTTGATGAACTAAGTCTTCAAGCTCCACATAATGTTGTAGCTCTACAATGTCTCCAATATCTCGGTTTAGGCCATGGAGAAATCGAGCCATAGTTGCTTCTCTTTCCTCCTCAATATTGGCCCTAATCAAAGTCACCTCCATCTCCTTGTAATACTCATCCACACTCCTATTCCCTTGGATGAGTCTTTGCAATTTGTTGTGCAACTCCCTATGGTAGTGGGAAGGCACAAATCTCCTTCTCATCAAAGTCTTCATTTCACCCCAAGTGTTGATAGGGTGCTCTCCATACCTTCTTCTCTCCTTTTGCATTTGATCCCACCAAATTAAAGCATAATCGGTGAACTCAAGGGCAGCCACCTTCACTTTCTTTGCATCAGGGTAATTGTGGCATGAGAAGATTTGCTCTATTTTCATTTCCCACTCAAGATATGTGTCGGGGTCATTCCTCCCTTGGAAGGAAGGTACCTTGACTTTCACCCCTCTTAGATCGTCTTCATATTGATGGTTTCTACCTCCTCTTTCGTGTCTTCGTCCCCCTTCACGCCTCCTTCTTTCTCTTGGAGAACTATAGAATAGGTCACTTCCCGGATGAGATTCTTCATGATTAGAATTTCCCCCATGGTTGGAAACTCTTCCTCCTTCAAGTCGGTCCATCCTTTCATGTAAGCCTTCAAGTTGTCTTTGAAGCATTCTCTCAAAGTGTTGAGTAAGCGCCTCCATTTGAAGCCTATTAGGATCTTGCCTAGGGGAGTTTTCCCCACTCATGCTTGCAACAAAAAAAAGATGACAAGGAAAATTGCACAAGAAATGTTAGAAAGACCTCACCACTCGCCTCACGTGGTTGCACTCAAATTTATCCACTCAGCTTCCTTTATAAGCCCTTAAGAAAAGAACCTTATCAACGATTTTCTCAAGACAACAAGTAGACAATCAAGTGAGCAAGAAACCAACAAGAGAATATGAGTAGAACAAGAGAAATAAACGGTTAGAACAAGAAATTCAGCAACGATCAAGAGCAATGAGAGAAATATTGGGTCCTTTCAATTCGCCGATCTTCCTTTTTTTTTCGAATTTCCTTTTTGTCCTTTTTTTTTTCTTCAGTCAAAAAAAACACAATGACTCAAGTAACACCTTTTTTTTTTCAACTCTTTTTTTTTTTTTTGAGTTTAGGACCCAAATAGAGAAGCGATAAATAGAGTTGGAGAATGAAAACACCAATGGGATACTATGGATGAGAGATTAACAAAGATGAACGAGAACACAAATGAAGAAGAACAAAACGCAAACCTGAAAATCAAGGAGCCAAGGCTCTGATACCAAATGATAAGCACCTTGGAAGGGATCGCCTTGAAATTCAGATGTAGGGAAGGATATTGACGCCACACTCAAGATAGATGAGAGGGTGAGTGATAAGTCATGGGGGTTTCGATCGCCACAAGTTGCCTTGATAAGATCACGATTAGTTCTTTGCCTAAGAACCAAAGGAAGCTCTCACAATAGAGAAGACTCTGATTTCATTCAAACTTAACATGCTTGGTCATACAAGAGTTCTCCTATATATAGACTTAGTGGAGGTTGAAACATTAACCTCTACCACACTTCCCACTAAGCACTAATTATGCACCATTATCATGCATGCATGCATGCATGATGTTTATTTCCCACAATTCCCTAATACTAGCTTAGGAACTCCCAAAAGCATTAAAAACCCACCAAAAGACATCAAAAATAACTTCAGAAAATTCCCCCAAAAATACCCACGAAAATTGGACACTTGTAGCCCTTGAATGCATCTTGGATCATGTGGTTTTGGGCCTTCAAGTTTTGTCTTCATGTGGGCTCAATTTCACTTTCAATTTGAAGGAATGTGATCCATTTAGTTGTTGCCTCCATTGTGCATTGATCCTTCTTCTCCTTGAGCTCCATTATTAAGCCTTCCAAAGCTTGCTTCATTCTCTTAGTCTTGGATCTTGTCATGGGTCCTCCAATTCCTTTCAATGCCTCTTCCTCTATGGCTTTGTCTTGTAAGCTTGTATCCCCTCCTTGGTCCACATCAGCTAGCGACCCCGAGGGAGGCCCCAGGTGAAGCCTGATCCTGTCAACAAGCGAAGAAGGGCCTCACGCAGGTGACACAGCAAAACGAATGAGTCATTGGGGACCTCGGGTCAAACTAGGAGCCTGCAGGGGGATCCGAAGGTTTGGAGCTGAAACGAGATAAGGGGGGAAGAGGCCAAGAGATGAAGCAACGAAGAATCCCTCCTCCTTTTCGGAGCCTTGGGTGAACCTTATATAGGGTAGCGACTCCCTGTCTTGTCTTGGCCATCTTGTCTTAATAAAGACTCAATCTTTTGACAGACAATCTTGTGGCAGCTTTATTTCTCTTGAGGGTCTGGCGTGGCCGCAAAAAGGTCAATCACTTGTCCATGTTGTCATCTTGCTGTCAGTATTAATACTTGATGCCCTAGGAAGGCATGATTATGACAAATGTCTCTTCTTCATAAGGAGAGGATTTTGCGTATCTTTTCGTATCTGTTGGACTCTACTCGGCATTAAATGGTTCTGATTGCAGAATTATCTTCACTCATTATATAATGCAGCTTCATAAATTTGCCCGGCCTTAGTCGACCGACCGCAAGGGGTCATCTTGAAGGGCTTGATCACCCATCAATCAATCACTCTTGAGCGAGGCAGGCCACTAGTGAGTGGGCCCAGCCGTTCTTGGCGCCTGACAGTCCGATCGGACTACTGGGTGTGCCCGACCGGACAGCCGGTCACTAGGCCATGAGTCGCTTCTCAAAACGGGGTGAGTTATTTCAAGTTCCTGCCCACCAGTTTATCCGATCGGGTACGACCGATCGGGCATGCCAGCCCGGCGCCCGAATATTTGACCGAAGGTGTGCGCCTCGAGATAGGGGGAGTTCCATGGGCGTGTCTTTCGGGTCGTCCGATCGGGTACTCCCGACCGGGCAGTCCTGCCCGGCGACCAGTCCTGCCCGGCGACCAGATACCTGACTGGAGGTCAACATCTTAGGATAGGAGTTCTTAATTGCGTGACCCCCAGGTTGTCCGACCGGGTACTCCCGACCAGACACCTTCGACCGGGACTCTGGTCCTTGAATGGAAGTCGGCCTCTTGGGGGGAGGGGGGGGGGGGGGGGGGGCGAGCCGGGCTTAAGCGCCTGCCTGTCCAGTCGACTCGTGAGTACGACCGACTGGCCCACACTCACTAGCATAGAGACCGATCGCTTCATCCATCCAGCTATAGCCCTGATCGACTTTATCCAGTTGATTCAACACCCTACAGACTGGGTGCCTCTATCCGACCGGATTATCTACTCGACCAGATCAAAGCCGAATAGGATGGGAGGACCCGACTGAGACAAGCGTCGACCCAGAGGGAGGAGCTATAGTAGTTGTTTCTCCTTGTACATTGCTTTGTTGTTTGAGAGTGTAACTACTAAATGTTAGGACCTTTCCGTTTATTCGATTTTGTTATCCTACAAGTTGTTAGTGTGCAAGCGGAATAGCAAAATCTAAAACAATAAAAACTAACAACTAAGAACGACACACTGATTTACGTGGTTCGGAGATGAAACTCTTACTCCACGGCTATCTGTAAGATGGACGATCCCGATCCTTCGGTAGATGATTCCCCGGAGCACCTCCGGCTATCTCTTATCGCTCCTTGTGGGTGGAGAAACCTCGCCACAAATCTTTGACACGACCTGAGCACTTGTAGGCTACTAACAGGCTCTTACCAAGCTTGTTTTGCCAAGAAACAATAGCCAAACACGAGCTCCCTTAAATAGAGCTCGATCCTATTTTGACCGTTACCAGTCGACTGCCCCTAGGGCAGTCGACTGGTCTTCGCAAATTTAAACGTCTCAGCCTGACGATTCGCATTCTGGTCGACACTAGTCGACTACCCGTTTACCAGTCGAATGATCTCTCTGTGTTCTACCCCAGTCGACTGCCCAAGCGCCAGTCGACTGCCACCTAAAGTTTTCTCTCCCGAGTACAATTCTCTCGGCACTCGAACCCTAAGATTTCCCTTCCTGAGTACAGTTCTCTCAGCACTTGAAACCTCATGACTCAGTTGACTCTTCCTTCATTAGCCTCGACCTGTTGCCTTCAAGTCCTCTTCGACTTTGGCTCTCGTCTCTCGGATGCATGCAAGCCCGCGGCTTGTCTCCCATGCCACCCTTCACGTATGCCTCGAAGTCCGCTTCCCTCAGCTCATCGTCCCTGCTCCAGCAGCCTCGATCTGTCGCCTTCAAGCCCTCTTCGACTTTGGCTCTCGTTCCTCGGATGCATGCAAGCTCGCGGCTTATCTCCCATGCCACCCTTCACGTATGCCTCGAAGTCCGCTCCTCTCGGCTCATCGTCCCTACTTTGTCCACGGTCCCTCGGATGCATGCAAGCCCTCGGCTTGTCTCCCATGCCATCCTTCACCGGCCCCGAAGACGTCCAACTAAGTCTATGTGTATCCTGCAAACCTGCACACTCACATACACATATTAGATCAACATGAAACCCTAACTTAATCATATTGACACACATATCAAAACTCATGATCTACTTGATCACACTTGGGCCGATTGCACCAACAATCTCCCCCTTTTTGATGTGTGACAATGTGTTTAAGTTAGGTGCAAAAACAATAATAACAATTGAAAATTAAAGACATAATAAGCAGCATAAACATGCATCCTCCCCCTTAACCTAGGCCCTCCACATAATTTTCAATTTTCCATAATCACACGTTAAGTCAAACACTAACTCCACAAGTTAAGTTGAAACCTAACTTAAAACCACAAGTTCTCCCTCTTTGACAACATCAAAAAGATTACCCCAAGCAACATTAACCCTAGTATCAATGAGAACACCTTTCTATTTCTAACAACCCCCAGAAATCACAGAACAGCAGCACCAGTCGACTGCCTCTGCATCAATCGATTGATGCCTGCAAACCAATAAACTTACAGAAAGATCAGTCGATTGTACACTGGATTCTAAATTTCCAGCCGAAATTCAGAAACCCCTAATAAATTCTACAAAATCCGAAAAAATCTGAAACTTTGCAAGTATATTTCCTATGATGTACTCTATCATAGAAAAATATAGTTTCGTGAAAATATCAAATATGCTTTACTTTTTGACAAAAATTCCAATTCTCTGAAAACCAACCCATTTTGTATCAACTTTCCATTTTAGATATGAAACCATGTGTTTTCCAAGTCTATCCTATGTCATTTAAACCATAGAAATGTTTCTCAATTCCCCCTTTTTCTAGATTTAACATTTAAGAAAGGAAAAGTGATGAAGACTCCCCCTTTATACTATAATTGATTAAAAGAAGACATAATAAAAATTCATTATATAACCACAAAGAAATAACAAGGAAATGAAACTTCATATGAGCACTATCAAACATGAATTAGAAGTTCATAGGAAATCATAATTAAGTGCTGCAAACATCTTCAAATATTACAATGTGAAATATAGTGTTTGACAGATAAATAAATACTAAAGTTGAATACACTCTCAACACTATCACTACCAACTCAAGTTGAGCATATATGTCATCGCCTGGAAGAGGAGGAGGAGGAGCCTGATACATAAAGATTCAGTGTTGCATCATCTCATACATCTCGTCCTAGCGCTGCTAGAACCTCTGAAAGTCGCCTCTGAGACCCTCCTGGTGCTGCTGAAAAGTCTGAAAATCCTCCCTGAGTCCTTGCACCTCTGCCTCTAGCTGGGAAAACCGCTCCTCTGTAATCCCAGCAGGAGTAGCAGTAGGTACAGCAACAGGAGCAGGCTCCTCATCATCGTCAGAGCTGAAAGAATCAGGACGACGTCGCCAGACCATCACTCCCTAGCGCCTCTTGATCCCAGCCAAGGAGAGCTGTCGAGAACCTATCTGGTAGTAGTCCTTTGACAGCTGATGAATCTGACCTCTGACGACTCTAATTCCTCTAGACTGAAAGAATTCGGTCAAAATATGACCGAACGTCATGTAGAGCTTCCTATTGACATCATGCGAAAAATGGACAATGGATGCAAATATATGGGGGGCGATGTCAATGTCTAGTCTCCTGTCTAGAGCATACATCATCACCAAGTGAGGTAGTCGGATCTTTGACCTCCCCTTGGTGACAATAGGCAGAATACAATCTAAGACAATTTTGTACAAAATGTTGCTAACATGACTCATGCGCTTAGCTATAAAGATGCATTCTAGAGGAGGTCGAGGATTATTGATATAATAACGATGAATTTGATCAATGATGACATTGGGCAAGGTCAATGACTCAGTGACAGTGGTGAAACAAATAAACAGATTATCCGACATCCTACACCCTAAAAATGCTCCTAATAATGCAGGTGTGAAAAGAATGGTAACTCCCTGTACCATAGACTCAAATGTCCCATCATGGGTATCAGTACATGTAAGATTGACATAAAATTCTTTGCATAGGTCAAAATTGACAAAATGTTGACAATATACTAACTTCTCTAGCCCAAAATGCGTGATTATCTCAATAATATAAGGAGTGATCTCCTGAAAGTATGTTTGATTGAGATAACGACAACTCATCAAAATAAAGTCAACATTGTTAAATACTCGCTGACAAGCCTCGGAACGGAACCGAGGTGCCGTAGGATCTAAGGCCTGCTGTTGGGATGAACCCTCACCAACCCTCTTCTTTGCCCTAGCCTACTTACCTCGGGCATCCGCAACACCCGGACCAAGCCTACTTACCTCGGGCATCCGCAGCACCGCGAGGTAGAAGGGTCTTACTGCTCTTGGTCGGGCATCCGCAGTACCCAGACTAAGTCTACTCACCTCGGGCATCCGCAGCACCGCGAGGTAGTAGGGTTTTACAGCTCTTGGTCGGGCATCTGCAGCACCCGGACCAAGCTACTTACCTCGGGCATCCGCAGGACCACGAGGTAGTAGGTTTTACAGCTCTTGGTCGGGCATCCGCAGCACTCGGACCAAGCCTACTCACCTCGGGCATCCACAACATCGCGAGGTAGCAGGGTTTTACAGCTCTTGGTTGGGTATCCGCAGCACCCGTACCAAGCCAACTCACCTCGGGCATTTGCAACACCGCGAGGTAGTAGGGTTTTAGCAGCTATTGGTCGGACATCCATATCACTTGGACCAAGCTTACTCACCTCGGGCATCCGCAATACCGCGAGGTAGTAGGGTTTTAGCAGCTCTTGGTCGGGTATTCGTAGCACCCGGACCAAGCCTACTCACCTCGGGCATTCGCAGCACCGCGAGGTAGTAGGGTTTTAGCAGCTCTTGGTCGGGCATCCGCAGCACCCGGACCAAGCCTACTCACCTCGGGCATCCGCAGCACCGCGAGGTAGTAGTGTTTTAACAGCTCTTAGTCTGGCATCTGCAACACCTGGATCAAGCCTACTCACCTCGAGCATCCGCAGCACCGTGAGGTAGTAGGGTTTTAACAACTCTTGGTCGGGCATCCGCAGCACCCGGACCCAGCATAGTCACCTCGGGCATCCGCAACACCGCGAGGTAGTAGGGTTTTAGCAGCTCTTTGTCGGGCATCCGCAACACCCGGACCAAGCCTACTCATCTCGGGCATTCGCAGCACCGCGAGGTAGTAGGGTTTTAACAACTCTTGGTCGGGCATCCGCAACACCTAGACCAAGCCTACTCACCTCGGGCATCTGCGGCACCGCGAGGTAGTATGGTTTTAACAGCTCTTGGTCGGGCATCCGTAGCACCCGGACCAAGCCTATTTATCTCAGGCATCCGCAGCACCGCGAGGTAGTAGGGTTTTAGCAGCTCTTGGTCGGGCATCCGCAGCACCCGAACCAAGCCTACTCACCTCGGGCATTCGCAGCACTGCGAGGTAGTAGGGTTTTAACAGCTCTTGGTCGGGCATTCGCAGCACTCGGACCAAGCCTACTCACCTCGGGCATCCGCAGCACCGCGAGGTAGTAGGGTTTTAGCAGCTCTTGGTCGGGCATCCGCAGCTACCGCGAGGTAGTAGGGTTTTAGCAACTCTTGGTCGGGCATTTGCAGCACCCGGACCCAGCCTACTCACCTCGGGCATCCGCAGCACCGTGAGGTATTAGGGTTTTAACAGCTTTGGTCAGGCATCCGCAGCACCCGGACCAATCCTACTCACCTCGGGCATCCGCATCACCGCGAGATAGTAGGGTTTTAACAACTCTTAGTCGGGCATTCGCAGCACCCGGACCAAGCCTACTCACCTCGGGCATTCTCAGCACCGCAAGGTAGTAGGGTTATAGCAGCTCTTGGTCGGGCATCTACAATATCCGGACCCAACCTACTCACCTCGGACATCCGCAGAACCGCGAGGTAGTAGGGTTTTAGCAGCTCTTCGTCGGGCATCCGCAGCACCCGGATCAAGCGTACTCACCCGGATCAAGCGTACTCATCTCAGGCATCCGCAGCACCGCGAGGTAGTAGGGTTTTAACAGACAAGTTTTCGGTGTTCTTCAAGTAATATTTCATTTGCTTTATTTATTGAACTGCAAGGCAGTGCCAACCAGAATACGAGTTTTATGCAAACAACTCATCATCTCATCGAGTACGATAAGGTCGGAGATGATTGACATGCCATGACCTCTCTAGCCCCTTGCCTTGGTCATCCTCCAGATAGTAGCTGTCTCCTATGAGCTTTCTGGTGATGATGTAGGGTCCGCCCCACTGAGGCTCCAGCTTTCTCGGGCCGCCGACTGGTTTGATCCTCTTCCAGACTTTGTCTCCGATTTCAAAGCTTCGGGCAATTACTCGGCGATTGCATGCTTGTTGCATATGTTGTTGGTACGTTTCCAGTCGGGCGACCGCTTTATCCCGGACCTCTGACACAAGATTGAGGTCGATCAGCCGCTCTTGATCATTGTCCTCTTTGCTATAGCGCTGCCACCGGATGGACTTCTCGCCTACCTCCACAGGAATCACGACCTCTGCTCCGTACACTAGCTGAAAAGGACTCTGGCCTATTCTTTCTCGTGGAGTGGTACGGTAGGACTACAAGATACTGGGGAGCTCCTCGACCTAGCTACCTCTAACGTGATCTAACTTTATCTTGAGTCCCTTGAGGATTTTCCGGTTAACGACTTCGGCTTTGCCATTGCCCTGAGGGTACGCGACCTTCGTGAAGGTTTGGCGAATGCCTAGCCCTCGCACCATTCTTTGAGTTTGCATCCGACAAACTACCTTCCATTGTCCGACACCAGCTTGTGTGGGATGTCATATCTGCAGACAATATCCTTCCATAGGATCTTCGTCACCGTGGCCTCTGTGATGCGTGCCAGAGGCTCAGCTTCCACCCATTTGGAAAAATAGTCACCAGAACCAGCAAGAACTTCTTTTGCTGGGGTCCGATGGGAAATGGGCCTACAATGTCCATTCCCCACTGATCGAATGTGCAGGACACTGTGGAGACTTGCAAGGGCTCGGTCGGTCGATGAGTCACATGCTGATGTCTCTGGCAGGCCTCGCATCCGGCCACGAACTTGAGAGCATCGGCCTACAGAGTGGGCCAAAAGTACCCTGCCATGATAATCTTCCTAGACAGAGACCTTCCCCCAATGTGGCTTCCGCAAATGCCGTTATGTACCTCCCGCATCACATAGTCGGCTTCCTCTGGCCTGACACATTTGAGGAGTGGTTGGGCGTAGACCCTCCTATATAGTTGATCTCAGACCAATGTGAATCTGGCAGCCCGACGACGGAATAATCAGATTCCTTGATCCATGCTTGGAGCATTCCCGCTGCGTAGGAACTCCACATATGGATCTCTCCAATAGGCTACAGTGTTGCCTTCCGCCCCTTCTCCAATCTGAGCTACAGTTTCTTCTAGGGCACTAAGTTCGTCTAGCTGCCAGGCTGAGATGGAGCTAGCTAACCTGGGTAGCTCATCTACCTTGACATTGTCTGCCTGGGAGATCTTCTACAGGCTAACCTCCGTGAAAGAAGCTTTTAGCTGCTCATAGAGGGCTACATACCTTTGCAGGCGTTCACACCTTACTTCGAAGTCACCCTTTATTTGCTGTGCCACAAGCTGAGAGTCCGAATGTACAACGACCCGAGTAACGCCTACATGCTTGGCTGCTTGTAGGCCTGCTAGGATCGCCTCATATTCAGCTTCATTGTTGGTGGCTTTGAAGTGGAGCCAAATATATAAGTATAATTATCCACTCGGGGGGAGATCATTAACACCTCAACTCTGCTATGCTTGCTGTTGGAAGACGCGTCTACCTAGATCTTCCAGACTTCCTCGGCCTCGGGCTCTGGGATAGTATTGAGCATGATATCCGAGAGAGCTTGTGCCTTGATAGTGGTATGAGGCTGGTACTCAATCCTGTATTCGCTTAGCTCTGTCGTCCATTTGATCAGCCGACCTGAAGCTTCGGGATTGGTGAGAACCCGTCCGAGTGGGCTGTTGGTGAGAACCACGACAGGATATGCTAAGAAGTATGACCTTAGCCTTCGGGCCATTAAGACCAGAGCATAGGTCAGCTTCTCCATCGTAGTGTATTGGGTCTCCGCATCCTTCAGGAGATGTCCGAAGAAATATATGGGATATTGCACCATGCCTTCTTCTCGGATGAGCGCAGAGCCCACCGCTTGTTCTGCTGCAGATAGGTAGACAAATAATATCTTCCCTTCCACAGGCTTGTAGAGGATAGGGAGTTCGGCGAGATAGGCCTTCAGATCGGCAAATGCCTTCTCACACTGGTCATCCCAGTCGAACTTGACTGCCTTTCTTAGAATCTTGAAGAATGATAGGGTCCTATCTGCAGACTTGGAGATGGACCTGGACAGAGCCGTGATTCTACCATTCAGCCGTTGTGCTTCCTTGAAGTTGCGAGGGAATGACATATCCAGAATAACATTTACTTTTTTCTGAATTAGCTTCGATTCCCCTCTCTGTCACCATATAGCCCAAGAACCGATCACTCTTCACCTCGAACAAGCACTTAGCAGGGTTCAACTTCAGCTTGTTGGCCCTCAAGGTGGCAAACGTCTCTTCTAAGTCGGCTATCATGCCCTTTCCCTTGTCGGTCTTGACCAGGATATCGCCCACGTATACTTCAATGTTCCTCCTGATATGATGCCCGAAGACCTTGTCCTTCATCCGCTGGTAAGTTGCCCCAGCATTGCACAATTCAAAAAGCATGACATTATAGCAATATGTGTCATTTGCTGTCACAAAGCTGACTTTCTCCTGGTCTTCGGGAGCGAGAGGAACTTGGTGGTAGCCTTGATAAACATCCAACATCGAAATGAAATCACAACCGACTGTAGAATCTACTAACCGGTCTATTTGAGGCAAGGGGTAACAATCCTTAGAGCGGACTTTATTCAAATTTCGAAAATCAATACAGACCCGCCACTTACCCCTTGGCTTAGGGACAAGGACTACATTAGCTAACCAGGATGGGAACTGAACTTCTCTTATGTGTCCGACTCTTAACAGCTTGCTGACTTCTTCTTTGATAATCTTGTCTTGCTCGGGTGCAAAATGCCTCCGCTCTGTTTCACCGGCCGAGCTCCAGGGATCACATGCAAGTGATGCATGACTAGAGCTGGGGAGACTCCTTTGATTTTCTCGGCAGCCCAGGCGAAGACATCTTGATAGCTCTGCAGGCTGTCTATCAGACGGCTTCTCAGCTCCGGTGCAAGGTCAGTGGCAATCCTCGCAACTCTCTCCGTTTGCTAAGGGTGGATCTGGACCTCCTCGTTCCCGACCTCCCTTCGTTCTTCTTTGGGTCCTTCTTCCTCTCGTGAGTCAGCGAGATCAATTTGCAGGGCTTCATGAGACTTCGGATTCTTGCGGGACTCTGATCTGACTTCCCCACTGTAGCATCGCCGAGACGTTAGCTGGTCTCCCTTAACCTCGACCACCTGATCACCTATCGGAAACTTGATCTTCTGATGGTATATCGAGACCACCGCCTAGAAGGTGCTGAGTGCCGGGTGCCCCAAGATGGCGTTGTAGGATGAGGGAGCGTCGATGACCAAGAAGGGAGTCCTCGTCCTCTCCAGCGTGTCACTACCCAGCGACAGCGATAGGGTAATTTGCCCCATCAGCTGTACTCGATACCCGGTGAACCGAAGAGTGGAGTCGAAATCGGATGCAGTTCATCCTCGTTAATCTGCATTTGATCTAGGGCAGCCTTGTACAGGATGTTTACAGAACTACCTGTATCCACGAAGATGCGCTTAACCTCATAATTTGCAATGCGTGCAAGAATTACCAGGGCATCTTCGTGGGGAGCTTCTATGTCCTCCAAGTCCTCAAGGCCGAAGGATATGGTAGGGCCCTGATGCTGGCTCCGGCTCGTCCCGATGGTGTAGTTCTCTAGCTGACAGGTGTGAACCTTCCTCGCCCGGTGGGAATCTCCCCCGGTAGGTCCTCCCGAGATCACCCCCCACGTAGCCGAAAGGCGGGCCATGTGCAAGGGTCTTGCCTTTCTTGGGGTCTCGTTCCAATGAGAGAGATCAACGGGGTGCAGCCTCCCGACTCCTCCCCCTCGAACGGGACCGAGATCGATGTAGGGCTTTGTTTTCTCCCGACGATCGTTTACGAGGAGAAAAGCTCCGCCGAGGGGACCTCCGGCGATACTCCATTTTCTTCCACTTCATCCGAGGTTTGGTGTCTGCTTCCTCACTCATTTTTTTCTTCAGGGCGTAACATTTCTCGGTGGAGTGCGTCGTACTGCCATGGAAGTCGCAGTACCTTATCAGCGGCTCTGGCTGCTGGGTGTCAACTGTCTCTACCAGCTTTCGCTTACCAGCCCACTGATCTTTCCCTGGGCGAAAATCTTTTCCTCGGGATGGAGCCGAAGGTTACCTCCTCTCTGACCGTACAATGGTCTGAGCAGGGACCCCGACTGGTTCCTTACGGTGGGTGTGTTGCACTTCTTCAACATTGACGTGCTTGACAGAATGCCCTAGCAAATCATCGAAGCTAGTGGGTGGCTTCTTCACCAAAGATCGGAAGAAGTCCCCTTCGGAGAGCCCCTGGGTGCAGGCACTGACGAGGATTTTTGATGTCGCGGTTGGCACATCCTGCGCCACTCGGTTGAACCGTTGGATGCAATCCTTGAGCGGTTCCTTCGATTTCTGCTTGAGGGCGAATAAATTTAACGTCGTCTTCTGATAGTGATGACTTCTGGCAAAATGGTGGAGGAAGGCGGTTCTAAACTCCAAGAAGGAGTTGATAGAACCCTGGGGCAGTCTCTGGAACCATCGTTGGGCGGCCCCTGATAGGGTGTTCAAGGACACCCGACACTTTACACCATCAGTGTACTGGTGCAAGAGTGTCGCGTTCTCGAACTTGCAGACATGATCTTCCGGATCTGTCTTTCCGTCGTAGTCGACAATCCCAGACCCGCGGAATTGCTTCGGCATGAGATCTTTCATAATCTCCAGTGAGAAAGGGGTAGAGGGTGCCTTTGGGAAGACCTTAGGTTCTTCCCTAGTCCTTCCTCCTGCCTCAGTGTTGAAGGCTACTGAGTTGGTCTTCTTCAAATCTCTTAGAGAATCCCGCCGGTGTACCGGGACTACTTCGGCGTGTCCCACCGGTGGTGAGACAGATCTCCGTTATTGGGGATGCGAGGTGGAGATCCTTGGGATCTCCCCTTGCACAGAAGCTACTCGCCATGAGTGACATGCTCGATTTGGTGTTGTTCGAGCGCACCTTTGATAGCATTGCCCACTAGGCGATCTAATTCCTCTTTCGTCAGAACGATGGATTATCCCTCTGGCTCTGCCATCGGTGCTCCTTCTGGTGCTTTGATAGTTCCCACAAACGGTGCCAAATTTGTTCCGGAAGGAATCGACGCGGACGTCCAGTCATCGGAGTTCAGCCCACAAGGATGATGACAAAAGAGGAAGAGCTCCTACCCCTGCGAGATCAACACGAGCGTTAATGGAACACGCCGGAGATTGTCCAGTGGAGCCTACTCCGACGCTCAAGTCAGTACTAGAGTCTCTACGAGGAAAAGAACTAAGGACAAGTACGAGTACGAGTAAGATGAGCGTAACCCCCTTACCTGGGGGGTTGGAGTACTTTTTATACCTGAGGCGGCGGTCACACGTGCCCCCACGTTCTTCTCCATGTCCCCTCAATTGTCGATTTCTGGATAATCCTCGTAACATTCCTTGCAGCAATTAAATCCAGGTTGTTGTGATCATTAAGACTTTAATGACCCCATATTATGAGTCATAATTATCTCATAATTATTGGTGATAATTATCCGCAGATCCGCAAAAATGGAGACGATTACTGGAGGCTGGGTCATCGGATAGGATGATCCTTGGGCTCCGCTACCCGAAGTGATCTCGGGGTCCTTTGGCCCGGGAGGGCCCCGGATATCTGTCTTCCTGAGGTGATCTCGGGGCCCTGACTTCTTGAGGTGATCTCGGGCATGTGTCTTTCTAAGGTGCTCTCAAGAGCAGGCCTGCTCGAGGTGGTCTCGGGAGTCAACCTTCCCGAGGGAGTCTCAGGAGTCAGAGAGAGTCGTTCAAATTCGGTAGATCTCGCCACATAGCTTCTTCAGTCCACGTGTCAATCACGGAATGTTCAACCCCATCAACTCCTTTGGCAGGCCATTTCCCTAAAACAAAAAGACCTTAATTGGGTGTTCTATTTTATAGGGGAGCACACCAATATCGACAAGATTAACAATCGAAAAAGAAGAACATTTTTAAGTTTGAATACATCATAAAGGAAAATGGATAGCTACGTATAGACACCCTACTTAAGAAATATAATGATGAGTGTAGTCATTGATCGAATGATCGATAAATGTCGAGCAATGAAATGGCACATGCCAAGGGCTTGAAAGGTTATACCATGGATATTATCATATTATTCTTCTTGCTTCCGTGATATCTATGTCAAACCGTCAAAAATTCCGGTTCAAATGAAAGTCTATTCCTATTTCAATCGGACTGGAACACATTTAGCAAGAGGCGGAGAGAAAGAAGTGCGAGTATGGCGGATGCTTTGAAAGAGATTGATGCCATTCCTTTACATCTCCTTTGTAAAGCTATAGGAAATAATGGGCAATGAGAGAGACCCTTGGGTGGCATATCCTGTTGTAACATTCTTTGTAAGCTTTTGAGAATTCTAAGCAACTGAGGCTTTGGGATGTACCTTGTCATAGTATTTGTTGGGCTCGGTGAGACTAAGCCATCTGCGTGACTTAGCTTAAGAACCTTGGGATCTTGTTTGAGTTGGAGTTAAACCCAATATCCTTTGGCACACTCAGCATGTCTCTTCCTCATGTTATAGCTTAGCAAACCCTAAATCAATCTGAAAAGCATGCCTCAAAAAGAAGATTAGCCTAAAGCAAAATTCATATAGAAAAATAACCAATCAAATGCAACTTATAAGAAAAAAAAAGCTGATTGGACTGGCAAAACCGACAAGCAACAAGGTGAATGGTTCATCACCTTCCAATGCAATTGTCAAACTTCTTTGCTTCGAAGTTGGTTGAAGATCAATGATCGGGTGGGATCATTCCCCTTCCTCTTGGAGTTTCCCCAGCAAAATTGAGCACATTGATGCCATCACCAAGCCAAGAGAAATCATTACATGGATTTAGATTATATAGCACATGGCATTATGTACTTAGCATTACTTTTTCAATATTAAAGACCAACCTTCCATAAATCGACATCATCAAGTTGAGATTAGCAAAAAATGGAAGACAGGAAACCAAAAAACAAATAGGCGAAACCAGCTTTATGGTAGCCCAAACACAAAGTCAAATTAAGCCTATTTGAAAAGAGATCATCAGATCAATAACAGTCAAATATACTAAACCTGCAATTCCTAATTGTTTGAACAGCAAGCATAATCATAGGGATGCAATCATATCCTACTCTTGATCACTACTGACATTATGCATAGAGATCGATCCCCCAGAATTTGGCCGGTTGATTTGTTCTGTACTTCCGATCGATGCCTTTGATCTCCTCCATGTCCTCGTCTGATATGGCAAAATCAAACAATTTGAAATTCTCGTGCAGCCTTTCGACCTTTGAAGTCTTCGGTATAACAACAGTGTTTCTCTGGATGCCCCACCTGAGAATGACCTGAGCAGCTGTCTTGTTGTATTTCTTCGCCAAGGACTGATCATTTCCAAAGAAAAAAGTATCAGGTTATTAATTGATAGAATGATTAATAATTATGTCAGAATACAAAAGGTCACTGAAAATAGAGGTATCAACATCGAATAGCTTCTTCACCTTTGTTACAGTTAAGTTATTATATGTATTAATGCTTTAGCTATAGGGTATTGTGTCGAGTCGTGTATATATATATATATATATATATATATATATGTCACATAATAATTCTCTTGATAACTGTAGTACAATATTTCATCCCTCTCAATTACCTTTATGACTGGATCGTCAAGGCAGGAAATGGTGCCAAACCATTCAGCATTAGCAGCAGCACCACCAATAGGTGTATGAGCAGTTACACAGATTCCATGCTTTTGGCAAAATTTGACAAGAGAGTCCCGTTGAAAATATGGGTGAGTCTCAATTTGGTTCACTGAAGGCTTGATTTTGGAGTATGCCAAACAGTCTCTAGTGAGAAATATGTCGTAGTTGCTGCACAAGTAGACTATCGATCAGTATAGACAATTAAACCGTAGAAGCCAAGATTTATAACAATGGATTTGAGAGTCATGTTACAAAAGTATCATGCTTGCAGCAGACTGATAAACAATAGGGGTGCATTATCTAAATTCTTTGGTATAGGCCTAATTGCATTACTTTGCCTTGTCTAGCAAAAGATGAGATTTCTGCCGGCATGCATGTAAAAGGTCACTGAAGAAACAAGATACAAAATTAAAAAAGAGTCTAAATAATGTTATCAAGGAACTTACAAGAATGATAATGTGAAATAAATTTAATTATAAGCAAACATATAACAATAAGCATGATGCTCAAAGAAATATTGCTTAAACCATTTTTAAAAAAAGTTCAATTCTCAACAAGCTTACATTCAATATCAGGATCCTCAAATCAAGGATCTTTAGGCTTACATAGTGGGCCACAAAATGAGTGTAAAGCACGCATTCCTTGCGCCTATCATAACTATGTCAGTTTCAAAATATACTTGAGAACTACAAAAAAAATATCTATCAATGCTAAAATTTTATCACTAGAACTTAATAATTTTTCACTAATGTTTGAGTGAGAATAATTTCAATACTAAATTCGCCGGCCTAAGTCATGACATTAATGACTACTTTTTCATCATTAATAGACTGTTTATTCCAACATATCAGACATGGAGATAACTAATTTGCATCGTTAATTCTCATGATTCATGTATGATAACTGAAACAATGCAATATAAACTTTAAAATAAACAGAAAAAAACAGAGGATTATTAAAGTGCAACCACAACAATTCACCTAATTCCAATGCTCCTAACCAATCCCAAGTTAACAAGTTCCTCCATTGCATGCCAAGTGGTCTCAAGCGATATGGTTGTATCTATGTCGAGAACACCATCATCACCAAGAGCACTAGCTGTTGTTCCAATACCTACGTGCATAAATGTCCAAATCCGGTGCGTAAGGTTCTACGATGACAAAGTCAAGAAGGTATTACTCGCCCATATTGGGAATAATGTTACCAGTATGTCTCGTAGCCACTGGAAAGTGAATAAGGTAGAGATCAAGAAAGTCTAGCTGGAGTTTCTTCAAGCTATCCTTGCAAGCCTCGAGCACATGCCCGTGATCTGAATTCCATATCTATCACAACACTCATAGACAAAATTAAAGACAAAAAAAACGAAATTAGAAAACTGCAGATAAAGATTCACATTAATAGTACATTAAAATACCTTGGTGGTGATGAAAACTTCTTCTCTTTTGACAAGTCCAGTACGAAAAGCCTCTGCAAGTGCTTCACCAACCTCAGCTTCATTCTGGTAATCAGCTGCACGATGCGGGACAGTTTTAGCAGCAAGTTTCGTTTTTTCCCAAATAACTTTCTAAAAATAAAGCACGGCTAAGATCAGGACTCTCGTTCGTAGAACGTGGAATTAGGGATATCCGGTTTCGATCAAAAGAGGCGAAAGACAGGAGACTCAAATCAGTGCTATCTTCTTAGATATAGGCCAGTACCGGCGCAATCGAGATGGCGATAGCCGATGGTGAGGGCGGAGATGATGAGATCTCGGATGGACTGGGCCTCCATCCGCCACACGCCGAGGCCGACGATGGGCATCCTGTGGCCGCTGCTCAGGGTGATCGTCTCCGCCATGGCTCCCCTGCCGCTACTGCTGCCGCCGCCGCTTGCTGCTGCTTTGGGTTCACCGTCGAGGGCTACCAAGGATAATGCTGAGTGCGAGTTTGCATTTGGATTTTCGATTGAACCCGATCGAAACCGACTAATTTGGATTTAGGAATATGCTGCGGATCCTCTGCGTGCCCGTGCGCACCGTAGCCCGAGGCTAGGGACGAGATGGATTTGTCATCTTTATTTTCGTCCTGAATTATATTTTCGTCTTCATTCTCGTCCCGATGTCCCATTTTACCTGATCGAGAAATCTCTATCTCCGAATTTACGGATTAAATTTTTATATTCATCTCCGTTTCAAATTAATTCGTTATTAAAATTTAACTGTAATTATTATAAAAAATTATATAAAATATACTACTAATAATAACAATAATAATAATTATTATTATTATCGGGGATTATCAAGACGGATTCGGAGATGGAGATAACATCTCCATACTCGCCCCCAATCTACTACGGGGATCTAAAAAAAATTTTGAATCTGAACCTATATCCGATAATGTCCCCCGAATCCATCCCATTTCGAATTTTTCTCACGGATTAAATTCATGGAGAAAATTATTATTCCCACATGAGGCACAAATTAATTTAGACGATTGTTTTTTATTAAAGTAAATATTTTTTTTAATTTTAAATATATATAATATAATTCATAAAAATTTAAAATTTTTTATTTTAACATTATCATCTGAAAAGAAAATCTAAGTTTTAGAATAAAAATTTTATTTGTTTAAATCCATCCTAACTCAATTTTTAAATTTTAAAATTATAAATCATAAATATATATAATATATTTAAAAAAATTTAAAAATATTAATCATGCATTGAATTTGAATCTAAACGTCTAAATTTATATATATATATATATTATATATATATATATATAAAATTTTGATATCTTACAATTTTGATATGTTACAATTTTACTGTATAAATATTATATAAACTTTAATTATTTTTATAGTTTGAATTTTTAATTAATATTATAATTTAACATTTAAATTTTAAAGATAATCACACACGTGATTGTATTTTAATTTTTCTTTATATATATATATATATATATATATATTATTATTATTAACTTCAGTGCAATCCGTAGTGTTACGCCAGCGTCAGCGTAACAAAAATCTTTTAATTATTTTGTTTTGCTGACTAATACGATTTTACCTTTATGAAAT
Source organism: Boesenbergia rotunda (assembly GCA_024364735.1). Lineage (NCBI taxonomy): Eukaryota > Viridiplantae > Streptophyta > Magnoliopsida > Zingiberales > Zingiberaceae > Boesenbergia > Boesenbergia rotunda. The sequence goes on along the minus strand of JAGFNQ010000723.1, from coordinate 978,402 downwards.
TTTTTAAAATGTTCATCAAATATACGGGATAAATATTGTGGGATAATAATATCCTAACTATAGGATTGTTAAGCTAGGAGCAACATTGTGCGCGCCTGTGCACGAGCGCCAGCGTATAAATTTTTATTATTTTATTGTTGATTTTTTTTTTTGTACTTTCTATTGTATCAATAAAGTTTTATCGTTAAAATTAATAATTAAATTATAATATTAAACGTCAAAAAAATTATTTAAAGTAAACATTTTTTTAAGTACACACGAGATGTGTGTGGGATAACAAATTACTATGATATACAATATTGTTAAACTGGGCGCTGTGCTGCCTGTGCCAGTAACAGTTTGTTTTGATCTTTTTATCTTTTTTGTTAATTTTTTTACTTTTGATTATTTTAATAAAATTTTACTTTTGCGAGATAAGAGATGCAAAATAATAAAATTATATATATATATATATATATATATATTAGAAAAAAGGAAAAAAAATTAAAAGGTTATTTTTTTTAAATGACGCCCCTTCAATATTTCTATTCTCAAAATATCCTTTCATTCAATATTATTATATAAGCCACCGGACAACTATAAAAGATACCGAGTGATGTTATAGTATATTTAAGGTGGGTTTAAAATCGGACTTTATCATTTAAGATTGACAAAAAATTATCGAATAATTACTACAACATGGAGAAACTATTAATTAATTAAGTAATTATTATAATTTATTTAAAATAAATTTATGATTTAAGATTTAAGATATAAGTAAATACATTATTATATCAAAATATTACTTAATAAGGTCAACATTATTTAAACTTCATCAAAAATATTTTAAAACCATTATAAGAGTTATCATGTAGTTAATTACTGTCATCTTAAAATTTTAAATCTTAAACTCATTCTATCCATTATAATAACTACTTAATAACGTTTTAATAACTTTCAACCGTATATTCTAAATTTATTTTAAACACAATATAATAATTATTGAATAATTTTTATACATTATAATAATTACATATAGTTAGTATAATAATTCATGCAGATCAAATTAATATTTTGGAAATAAAATCCTTTATAAAAAAATTATTAAAGGATGACTCATTTGTCTTTGTTGCAATAATAGACAACGTAAAATTTTAATATAAAATTAACATAATTAATGTGAATTTTTTTTACATGTCTGATTATTATTTGGACACCGCTAACGACCTTCGATCGCCGTTCCAAATCAAATTATATCCTGGAGAGCACGAAAAATTTGTCGAGGATCGTTGAAATTGAAATGTCACGTTATTCAAGTTGAATTTCACGTTAAAATTTCATGTTATCTATTATTTTTTATTTTTTTTAAAAAAAGACATACATATGACGTTTCTCTTGAGTTTGACTGCTCTTTTATTTTTCACATACTCTCTCTCTCACACAATAAATAAATAAATAAATATATATATATATATATACGAATTTGATCTCTTGCAGACCTCTCTAAATGCGACGCTGCGGACCTGCGAACGTGGCTTGCCGCGTCCACTCTGCTCCGTTGCTTTACTTTTTTTACGCGTTTCCCTCGTGGCAAGCCGGGTATGCCTGATCGGTCAAGATGACCGATTTGCCTGATCGGTCAAGATGACCGATCAAGCAAGTATCTGACCGGTCAGGCAAGTGACGCCACCTCGCTGGACCTTGACCCAAACGGAGTCGGGGGAGCTGCAGTCAGGGGCGACGCCCTGGACGATGTCGTCAGAGCTGCAGTCGGAAGCGACGCCCTAGATGACGTCGCCAAAGTTGTAGTCAGGGGAGCAGCTGAGCCGGCTGGTCGTCGTCGGAGCTGTAGTGGGGTGCGCCGACGCCCTGGACGACATCACCCGGGAGCGGCATGGTGTCGTTGCCATGCAGACCAGTACAGCGCCGACCACGCATGCGATCCGTAAGAATCGGTCGGCAGAAGATCAAAATTCATAAACATATTTGATTTTTATATATATATATATATATATATATATATATATATATATATATATATATATATATATATATATATATATATATATATATATATATAGCCTCGTGTTCCTACATCAACTATTTTAAAAAATAAAAAATATTAAGATATTATGATCTTTTAAAATCATGTGCTTGCTTTCTCAATAAAGGAAATAAAATAAAATATTTTGAAAATCATGCTCAAGAGGTGCAGATTGTTCGGCAGTCTAATTTTGAGCAATTTATTATCAAACCTAATTTATGCACAATAAAGAGGTCTAACTGTTCAGCTGAATCTTTTAAGCAATTTATTATCAAACATAATTTATGCACAATAAAGAGTTGCAACTGTTCAGTAGTATCTTATTCTGAAAAAGAATTAAAGCTATCAAATATGACAAAATAATTAAGCTTTGAATTGTACAGTTCGTACACAGTTGACTTATAAAGAATCTGATTTTGTATTTATAGTTTCATCTTTAAATAATCTTTTGAATTTGGTTAATTCAGTTTTCCTCAGATATATTGATGCAAAATGACTGCTCGAATTGTGATTTTTTTTTTATAATATCTATCTTTTATGATCTAATTGTTGAAATACTGTTGGAGAAAATAAATTAAATTGAAATTACGTAAATAGTTTTAATTTATTTATTGAGTGACCAATAATTCTGAGTTGTCAAGTAGTGAAGAGCTGTTTGGAATAATTTAGTCGTGGAAAGACCTGAGTTGCCTTATATGCAGAGTGTAGACTCTAGAGTTTAAGTACTGACTCCTGAGCTGGAGATTCCCGAACTGTAGTTCCCGAGTTGGAAACTCTCGAGCTGTAGACTTCCAAGTTGCAGAGTGAAGTTGCAGACTCGTAAGCTGCAGTTCCTGAGCGGGCAACTCTCGAGCTACAGCTTCCGAGCTGGCAACTCCCGAGTTGCAAACTCTTGAGTTAAGACTCCCGAGTTGCAGACTCCCAAGTTGTAGAGACAAATTTGCATGCTTCCGAGTTGGAGACTATCGATCTTTCAAGCTCCCGAGTTGGAGACGAAGAAAGTTATTGAGGCCTACGTAATGCAGTTTTCTTAAAACAGATTTGTCCTTCTTTGATTGTGCTTCGAGGTTATGATGGAAGTTTGTTTCCCAGGATACAACAACAGAACCACATACACAATCAAACACTGGTTGCTCGTGATGAATTGAGAGAGCACCCGATTGCTATCACAGGTACTTCACCGAGATGGAACACACGGAAGATTTGTGATCCTGTCGACAAGCGAAGATCGGTTCTCCCCCGAATGACTCGGTCTAACCAAGCCGACTGGGTCTGCTGTAGCTTGGGAGGTCGGACCGGGACAGATCTCTCCTTGCAGTGGTGTGGTTGCGAATGGCAGCGATCCCCCTCTATGAAGCACATGTGGGGTTTATATAGGGGGGTGAAAAGGTCTTCCTGCGTGCGAACTGTCACATCTTGTTGAAGATTAGTCAGGGATTAAGCTAAGTAAGTGGCGGTCTTAGTGGCGGAGTGAGACTGACACAGCAGTCTGCTATCCTGTGATCCTACCCCTAATTAACATTGGGCGGCCACGTCAGATGATGACGACGTCTATTAACGGAGAGTTTTGACGGGGCCTTTAGAGGGATGAGGGTCAAGAACTCGGCCTCGACCGTTTGGCCTCGAGAGCGTGCTCTCGAGAACTCGGCCTCGAGAGCTCAACTTCAGGAGGTCAGCCTCGATCGTTCGAGCTCGGGAGGTCAGCCTCGGGAGCTCGGCTTCTATCGCTCGACTTCGAGAGGTCCGCCGATCATTCGAGCTCGGGAGGTCAGCCTCGGGAGCTCGGCTTCTATCGCTCGACCTCGAGAGGTCCGCCCGATCATTCGAGCTCGGGAGGTCAGCCTCGGGAGCTCGGCTTCTATCGCTCGACCTCGAGAGGTCCGCCCCGATCACTCAGCCTCGAGAGCTCAACTTCAGGAGGTCAGCCTCGATCGTTCAGCTCGGAGGTCAGCCTCGGAGCTCGGCTTCTATCGCTCGACCTCGAGAGGTCCGCCGACTCGGCTTCTATCGCTCGACCTCGAGAGGTCCGCCCGATCATTCGAGCTCGGGAGGTCAGCCTCGGGAGCTCGGCTTCTATCGCTCGACCTCGAGAGGTCCGCCCCGATCACTCAGCCTCGATCGCCTGACCTCGAGAGGTCAGCCTCGAGAGCTTAGCCTTGATCGCCCGACCTCGGGAGGTCAGCATCGAGAGCTCAGCCTCGATTGCTCGACTTCGGGGGGTCGGCCTCAAGAGCATGACCCAGGGTGAACTTGATTCCGACTTGAGCTTCTGCCCGCCCCGGCCTCTGTCATCCTTGAGCCGGGTTGAACCGGGTTTTCTCCGACCGGGCTCTCGTCCCTGATAAAAAACCGCTCGCCCGGATCACAAGCCTCCCCTCCAAGTCTAGTCGAAGGAGGCGCCAAGTCCGACTGACTAGGCTCCCGGCCCGGTCGGCCTGACTCCCTTTCCGCTTTTTCGTGCGTTTCCTCTACTCCGAGTTAGTCTCCCGCGCGCCCGACCTCCCGCTCAGTTATTCATCAATGCTGACCACGTGTCAGCTAGTGAATGGATGCCTCCGGTATCGAGGCGTCATTGGCGCGGCTTCGCGTGGCGTTCGCGAGAAGCTTCAGGGCGTGGGGAAGTGCGCGGATCGAACGATGGAGATCGGAGCCCGCCATTCTCCTCCTCTCCATCCGACGGTCGTTGTTGCCTAGCCGGTAGTATAAATAGACGGATCCCCTCATTTCACCCCTTCTCACTTTGCCTCTCGCTTCTCTTTTCATCTCTGTCCGACCTCCGCCGCCTGATTTCCTTGAGTTCCGACGAACAGTGCTTCCGGGGATCAGCGTTTTAACGTTAGGTACTCTTCTCCCGACCTGAATCTCATCTATTAATTCTTGAGTCCGACCATATGGCTGACTCATCTTCTGCACCCGAGCCATGGTATACCGTTGTCCGCTCGACCTTGAGCCTGGGTTCCTTAGAAACCCTCCGTATAGAGTATCACATTCCATAGGATCACCCTTTTATTCTCCCCTCACGAGACGATCGACCTAATCAAGCCCCGATGAACTACTTTACCGTTTTTAAGGATCACCTTCTAGCCGGACTACGATTCCCCTTGCATCCCTTTATTGTAGAGGTCTGTCGGTATTTTCAGGTGTCCCTCTCCCAACTAGCCCCGAACTCGATCCGGGTCCTATGCGGCACGGTGGTCATCTTTGAGTCTTTCCGAATTCCCCTTTCCCCTAGGCTTTTCCATCTCTTTTTTTACCTTAAGATGCAGGAGCCCGGCTGTTTCTTTTTCCAGGCCAGGGTTAACACAGCCTTCCTAGACAAGGTTCCTTCTTCAAACAAGGGATGGAAATCCCACTTTTTTTACGTAAGCACCACCCCGCCCGCGTCCTGGCCACTTAAATGGCTAGAGGCATTACCTGACCACCCTGCCGCTCCTCTAAGATATCGGGCCGACCCTAGCTTTCGATCGGCCCTTTCTAAAATCGGAGGACGTCACTTCCATGTCGGTAAACTGTTGATCGAGGCCGTGCTTTATATCTGCCGGCTGAGTCAGATCCCTGCCAGACTACCCGGCACTTATGGTAAACTCCCTTTCTGATTTATAACTTTTTTAATGCTAACTAAAAATTTTTCCCTGACTTGCAGCCCAGGCCCTGATGGATGCCCTCCTCGATGAAGAGTTGGCCCTGGAGGACGAAGCGTTAAACACTCGGGCGGCAGAACTGCTGGCCCTCCGAAATGTGCCCCCTGTGAGGGCGATACCAGCTTCTGGGCAACCGGGTGGAGCGGAGAGCGACCCGGAATTGGAAGTGCTAGGGCAAAACGTCGCGGCGGACCTTCCGGAGGTCGGCGTGGAGACCGGAAGGCAAACTGTTACTACGGGTCCGTCCTCTTCTCGTGTGCACAAGAAGAAGAAACGGCCTCGAGAAGCTACTTCCTCCAGCACTCCCGCGATTCAGGCTCAACCCGAGGGGGCGTCAGAACCGCCTGCTCTCTTGCCCGGTCGAGTCAGGATTCGGCTGTCGGCCTCCCGCTCGGCTTCGGCTTCACCTCGCCCGGGAATCTCGGCTCCGACCTCCAGCGCTGCTCTGCCCGAGGTCTCCTTGCCCAGGCCGAGCACTCCCCGACCGGTGGGTTTAGCCACCAGCTCGGTCCCTCCTCCTCCGGCGGACGCCGATGACACGGTTAGTGAAGAGGCGGCCGCCTCTCTTCTGGCTATGCACAACCTTCCCCGAGCCCTAATAGAGCTACAACTTCCCTCCGAAACTTCCTTACTTCGGATGGTCGAGCCCCAGCCACTTAACCTCCACGGTCATCTGGCTGCTGCTTGGGATCAAGGCCTGACACTAACTGAAGGGCGAAGTCCTTTTAGTCTGGCCGATAACTTTGCCATGGACTTGATCAAGGTATTCCTTTTCCTAACCTCCGCCTTCTTCGTTCTTTTCTCATATTGTTCATTTTTGTATAGCTGTGGGTCGGGGGCCAGGCGGTCGCCAAGGCCCTGGTCACGAATGTTAGGGAGCGCCGGGCGGCTGAGTTCAAGATAGAGAGCTTAGAGCATCAACTGACTCAATGTGCTCTCCCGGCCGGCGACGAGGGTCGGGCCTAGCTTCTAAATGAAGTAATTTCCCTACGAACGCGATTATCGGAGAACAACATCAATCTAGAACGGGCGCATGAGGTGCTAGCAGCCGCAGGTCGCGAGATAGATCAGCTCGGCACTCGGCTGGATGCCGCCGAGGCCACGAAGAAAACTGCCCTTGCTAGCGAAGCCCATGCTCGTTCTGACCTGGACCTGAGAATCCTTGAGGTCCGCGACTTACAGCAAAAACTGCAGGAGGCATCTGCCACTCACTAGCAAGCCCTCCGGGACAAAGATACCGAACTCGCAACCTTGAAGGGTAAGGCGGCCGAGCTCCAAGCTCAGCGAGAAGCCTTTCAGGCTTTAGAAGCACAACTGGTAAGTACGAAGGCAGGCCTGACAGCCAAGGACGCCCGACTCAAGGAGCGAGACGCCGAGGTGGCCCGCTTGCAGAAAGAGCTAGCCGACTTCCAAGCTGGGGAACCGGCCCGGATCGAACAGGCTAGATTGGCTTATGTTCAGTCTCAGCCCTTTCGGAAGCAGGTGACCCAGAAGATTGTGGGTATGATGAGGCATGGGGCAGAGGGCGCAATACAACAACTCCAGGAGGCCGGCCATCTTCCGACTGACCTGCTTCCTAACGTGGTGAAACTATCCTTAATCAAGGCCTCGCTCCCCCCCGACGCCCTCCCAAAATTTACTTAGCTTCGCGGGCCCGACCTCCCTTCACCCGAGCTACTACTCAGTCTGCTTCCTTTCCATTTTTGAGTTCTGAAAATCCGTGTAATGATGTTTGACTTCCTGCCTTGGCCTCCAAGGCTCAATTTTGTGATGGCCTCGAGCCTAAACTCATTTCTGCAGATTTTTCTTTGTCTTTATTTTGTTTAACTATCGGCGGTGCAAGGGTTTTTTGCTAAGTGCCGCCTATTTGATGCGTTCGCTCTGTTCGTTGAAGGTCAGTATTATGAGTTATTCCTCCAAATTGTACAAAGTATGCGTCACCCGAGTCACTTAGATCGTTATCGTAAGGCAGACTCCTTCAGGTCGGGTAGGGAGTTTTCGCTAAGTGTCGAAGATTAGAGACATCATATACTCAGTCGTATGTTCGACTGGACTGACGTTCGAGCCCAGGAACACCATGAGGTCAGGTCAGAGCTCTGACCCGGGAATATTATTAGGTCGGGCCGACACCCGGATGCGGCTATGTTGTTTCGTTAGGCCAGCCCTTCGTTTATGATGCGCGAGATCCCTGCTGAGTGTTATTCATGCAGCTCGTTCAGCTCATTCTGCGAAGGCCTGCATTTATGCCTCGCGACAAAGTCTCGCTTATTGTCGATTACCTGGGATGTTCACCCTGGTCTCCTTAGTTTGACCTTTTTGGCCAAATCGAAAATTTGGCTAAGTGTAAGGCGCTCGGGTGACTCGTATTATTAGCCTTCCAACCTGACCTTTTCCCAAACTTGGGATTGTGGCTTAGTCAGGTCCATATCTTAACTTAGCAATGAAGGTCGGTCGTGTGTATGATACGACTTGGTGGTTTCATTCGGTCGGGTGGATACCCTGATTCGGTGAATTTGCTCGGTCGGGTCGGCACCCTGACTCGGCGATGAGTTTAGTTCCCTTCGAGTTAATCTTATCAACAAGGCCAAGTTATTTAGTGTGTTTTGGTTCGTCCAGATCCACCTCATCTAAGCAGATCTGTTGTTTATTAGGACGTGGAGAGCCATGCCTCGACAGCAGATATCGTGGCAAGATGTCACTTCATACTTCCCCTGAGTAAGAGTCTGGACACCGTCCGACTTACCCGGGTCGGGCGTGGACCGCCACGCCCGACCGGGCCCGACCGAACGTGGAATGCCACGCCTGATCGGCGCCGAGTCCGGTGGGTGCGTGAGAGCAAGCTCACTTATAACTTGCCTTAGCAAGAGTCTGGACACCGTTCGACTTATCCTGGTCGAGCGTGGACCGCCACGCCCGACCGGGCCCGACCGAACGTGGAATGCCACGCCCGATCGGCGCCAGGTCCGGTGGGTGCGTGAGAGCAAGCTCACTTATAACTTGCCTTAGCAAGAGTCTGGACACCGTCCGACTTACCTTGGTCGAGCGTGGAACGCCACGCCCGACCGGGCCCGACCGAGCGTGGAATGCCACGCCCGATCGGCGCTAGGTCCGGTGGGTGCGTGAGAGCAAGCTCACTTATAACTTGCCTTAGCAAGAGTCTGGACACCGTCCGACTTACCCTGGTCGAGCGTGGAATGCCACGCCCGTCCGGGCCCGACCGAGCGTGGAATGCCACGCCCGATCGGCGCCAGGTCCGATGGGTGCGTGAGAGCAAGCTCACTTATAACTTGCCTTAGCAAGAGTCTGGACACCGTCCAACTTACCCTGGTCGAGCGTGGAACGCCACGCCCGACCGGGCCCGACCGAGCGTGGAATGCCACGCCCGATCAGCGCCAGGTCCGGTGGGTGCGTGAGAGCAAGCTCACTTATAACTTTCAGGGATGATTTTTTTCCGGAGAGTTAGAGTTTTTGTTATCCTTTCTTCTGAGTACAGTTACAAGAATCATTCCTCTCCCCTCTCCTCACGGTACAATTTCAAATGCACTGCGCTCCAGGTCGCCCTAGTCGTTTCCCTTGAGCATCTTGCAGATAGTATGCTCCCGATCCCAATGCCTCGACCACTAGAAATGGGCCACTCCATGGGGGCTCTAGTTTGCCTACTTCTCCAACGGGCTTGACTCTCTTCCATACCTTGTCCCCTACCTGGAAGTGTCGGGGTATAACTTTCTGGTTGTATCGGTTCCGCATCCTCTGCTGGTAAGCGACCATGCGGATGGTAGCCTTAGCTCGGACCTCCTCAATCAGATCTAGCTCAGCTCGTCTCTTCTCCGCATTGTCTTCTCCATACAAATGTCTTCTGTCGGATTCACAGCCGACCTCCATGGGGACTACTGCCTCACTGCCATAGACCAACTGGAAGGGAGTGCACCCCGACCCCTCTTTGGGCGTGGTGCGAAGGGCCCACAGGACTCCTGGCAATTCATCCACCCAGGATCCGCCGACCTGATCTAACTTAACTTTGAGCCCTTTCAGAATCTCTCTGTTGGCTACTTCGGCCTGACCATTACTCTGGGGGTATGCTACGGAAGTGAAGGCCTGTTTGATCCCAAATTCCTTGCACCAATTTCTGATTATCCGACCTTGAAACTGCCGACCATTGTCTGATACCAACTTATGAGGTATGCCATACCGGCACAAAATGTTTTGCCAAAGGAATTTCTTCACTGCTTGCTCAGTGATCCGAGCCAGGGCTTCTGCCTCGACCCACTTGGAGAAATAATCTACTGCCACCAATAGGAATTTCTTCTGACCGGTTGCTCTGGGGAAGGGTCCCACAATATCCATGCCCCACTGATCAAAGGGACATGATGTAACGGACGCTCGCAACATCTCCACCGGTCGGTGAGACAGATTCTGGTACTTCTGACAAAAGAGACAGGAAAGAGCCATCCTCTCTGCGTCCCTCTGAAGGGTCGGCCAAAAGTAACCGGCCAGCAGGACCTTCCGAGCCATGGACCGACCTCCTGAATGATTTCCGCAGCATCCCAAGTGCACTTCTCTAAGTACATAATCCGCATCTTCCTTTCCGAGGCACCTGGCTAGAGGTCGGGAAAAAGCCCGCTTGTATAATGCGTCCCCTATCAGGGTGAACCGGGCTGCTCTGATCTTCAGTATTCTAGCTTGCTCGGGGCTGCCTGGAAGAGTTCCCTCCTTCAGGTAGGCGATGAATGGAGCTCTCCAGTCCCCCTCTATCTCCATTTCTGCTTCTCTCTCGACCTGAGCCACCAGCATGACTTGAGGTGAAGGTTTGGGGAAGACCCACGGACGGACAGAGCTGGCCAGCCGGGCTAACTCATCCGCCTTGGCATTGTCCCCTCGGGGGATCTGTGTAACCTGAACTTCTTGAAATTCTGCTTGCAACTGTTGATAGGCCTCTACGTAAGCTTGTAACTTCTCGTCATTCACTTCAAATCGCCCGGCCACCTGTTGAGTCACTAATTGAGAATCAGAATGTAGGATGACCCGAGTGGCCCCGACCTGTCTGGCTGCTTGAAGGCCTGCTAAGAGGGCTTCGTATTCAGCCTGGTTATTGGTAGCGTGATACTCTAGGCGCACTGCCAAATGAATGAGGTCTCCCTTGGGGGACATCAATAAGATCCCAACGCCACTCCCTGCCCGGGTGGCTGACCCGTCCACATATATTTTCCAGACCTTCTCCTCTTCCTCTGCATGCAGTTCGCTTAAGAAGTCTGCTAAGGCCTGAGCTTTGATTGCAGTTCTAGGCTGATACTGAATATCATATTCGCTCAGTTCAGTAGTCCACTTGACCATCCGACCTGAGACTTCAGGGTTGATCAAGACCTTCCCGAGTGTACTATTGGTCAGCACTCGGATAGGGTGAGCCAGGAAATAGGGTCGCAATCGCCGAGCCATCAACACAAGGACATAAGCTAATTTCTCGAGTGTAGTATACCTACACTCGGCCTCTTTAAATAAGTGCCCAAAGAAATAGACCGGCTGCTGCTCGGTCTCTTTCTGGGTTACAAGCACAGCACTCGCAGCTTCCTCAGTAGCTGATAAGTAAATGTACAAGGGCTCTCCTTCCTCGGGCTTGGCTAGTATTGGCAGACTGACCAAGTATGCCTTCAATTCCTCGAAAGCTCGGTCACATTCGGCATCCCACTGGAACTTGGAGGCCTTGCGCAGGATCTTGAAAAATGGCAGGCTTCGATCGGCCGACCGGGAGATGAACCGGGATAAGGCCGTGATCCTTCCGGTCAGGCGCTGGACTTCCCTTAGATTTTTGGGCGGCGGCATATCCAGCAGGGCTTTTACTTTACCCGGATTGGCTTCTATTCCCCGCTCGGTCAGGATGTAGCCCAGGAATTTCCCACTCTTGGCTCCGAACAGACATTTGGCCGGATTGAGTTTGAGGCCATACCTTCGCAGGGTGCAACAAGTTTCTTGTACGTCTGTTATGAGGTCGGCAGCCCGGGCAGACTTGATGAGGATGTCATCAACGTACACTTCCATATTCCTGCCGAGCTGCTCTTTAAAGACTTTATTCATCAGCCTCTGATAAGTTGCCCCTGCGTTTTTGAGTCCGAAGGGCATAACTGTGTAGCAATAGGTACCTTCGGCAGTGACAAAACTGACCTTCTCCTGATCACCCGGATACAGTGGGACTTGGTGATATCCCTGATAGGCATCCAGCATGCAAATAAGTTCGCTCCCCGCAGTGGAGTCCACCATCTGATCTATTCGGGGAAGCGGGTAACAGTCCTTTTGGGCAGGCTTTGTTCAGATCTCTGAAGTCAATGCAGATTCTCCACTTGTCTCCCGACTTGGAGACCAGCACCACGTTGGCCAACCAGGCCGGGAACTGCACTTTTCGGATGTGTCCTACTTTCAGCAACCTCTCCACCTCGACTTGGATTATCTTATTCTGCTCAGGGCTGAAATCTCTTTTTCTCTGCTTCACGGGTCGGGCGTCTGGGTACACGTGTAGCTTATGTTCCATAACTTCGGGCCTGACCCCCTTCAGATCTTGTTGAGACCAGGCAAACACATCTTGATTCCGTGTCAGACACTCTATCAATTGCTGCCGGAGGTCGGGCAATAGTCCTGGAGCTATCCTCACCTTGGCTTCCTCTCGGTCTAATAAGAGTTGGACCTCTTCCTTTTCTTCCATCATGTCAGCCCAGGGAGAAGGCTGAGAGGTCTGTACCATGTTACAGCTGGCCGGCGCGGGTCGGAAGGTCTTGCTTACTTCCACTCGGACATCATTCACATAACATCGGCGGGCGACCTTCTGATCTCCTTTGGCTTCACCGACCTGATCTCCCACAGGAAACTTGACCTTCAAATAGAAAGTGGACATCACTGCCCGGAATTCATTCAGGGCTGGTCGGCCTAGGATAGCATTGTAGGCTGAAGGGGCGTCCACTATCAAGAAGGTAGACCACCTGGTCCTTCTTAAAGGTTCCTCGCCAAGAGATATGGCTAGCTTGATCTGCCCCAGCGGATGAACTTCATTCTCTGTGAACCCAAATAAGGGTCTGGCCACGGGCTGTAGCTCGGACATTTCAATTTGTAGTTGCTCGAATGCCTTCAAATATAAGATGTTCACTGAGCTTCCTGAATCCACTATGGTACGATGGATCTGATAGTTGGCTATAACCGCCGTGATGACCAGAGCATCATCATGCGGTACTTCTATTCCTTGTAGGTCGGCGGGACCGAAGCTAATCTGTGGTCCCTGAGCTTGGGCAGAACTGCAGCCCACTTGATAAATGTCCAGGCGTCGGACCTGCGACTTCCGAGCTCTGTTGGAATCTCCGTAGGTAGGCCCGCCCGAGATGACGTTGATGGACCCGTGCACAGAGTTTTGCTGATTGGCCTGTTCCTCGCTGGCGTTCTCCGGCTCGAGCGAGCCTGGAGTCGGGAATAGCCTTCGGGCTATAGGGGCGGCTGGTCGGTCCTGGAGCTCGAGCTGGTTAGGCGATGCTCTTCCTCGGCCTCGGCCACCTCCTTGGTGAGCTCCTCTCGGACTACCTCGACCGGCGCGGCCCCGACCTCTGCCGGCCTGCCAGCAATCCTGAAGATCGTGTGTATGGCTATTATGGAAGGAACAATAGGGCTGTCATCTGGACGGGACACAACCCTGGGCTACTTGCTGAACTACTCCCCTCTCGGCTCCTAGCCGGTGTCCCATAGCTCTGGGGCTCCTGAGGGGTCCTCCTGGAGGCATACTCCTTTGATGTTGTTGAGGGTTATCGGACGTAGGCCTGACCTCCGGCCTCCTAGCGGCTTGCGCTTCTTCAACGTCCACATATTTGCTGGCTTTACCCAGCAGACTTTCAAAGTCCTTCGGGGGCTTCTGGATCAAGGACCTGAAAAACTCGCCTTCTTGCAGACCTTGAGCAAAGGCGCTGACCAATACCTCAGACGTAGCAGTGGGCACGTCCAAGGCGACCTGATTGAACCTTCTGATGTAGGCTTTTAAGGACTCCTTGGAGCCCTGCTTCATGGTAAATAGATTTAAGCTTGTCTTGTGATGTCTCCTACTACTGGCAAAATGTTGCAGAAACAGTTTCTTGAAATCAGAGAAATCCCTGATCGATCCTTCGGGGAGCCTGTCGAACCATCGCTGAGCCGGCCCGGCTAGAGTGGTCAGGAAGGCTCGGCACCTAATGTCATCTGGGTACTGATGTAGCATCGAGGCATTTTCAAACTTCTTCAGGTGTTCTTCTGGATCAGTAGCTCCTCCGTACTCAGCGACGGACGGAGGTCTGAAGTGCTTGGGCAGTGGCTCATTCAAGACTTGGCTGGAGAAAGGACATCCCGTGCGTTCAGTCGGGAACGACACAAAGGGAGCCTTCCCTTTGCTAGCTCGGGTATGGCTAGATGTAGCTTCGTGCGGATCCGATTGTCCTGCTCCCTCGGCCGGGCCGAACAGCGCCTGGTGAAAGTGTGGGCTGCCCTCCTGTTGAACCCCTCCCTCAGTGCCTACATGAGCGGTGTGCTCGGCCGGGCCCGGTGGGGTAGGTCGGGCAGCTGCCTGCTGGGCTTCCGCTAATTTCCGGGCTCTGGCCTCTATCAGCAGCTCCAAGTCCTCTTGTGAAAGAGTAACGGTCACCCGATTGGAGTCACTCATCTTCGGCTCTCGATCAGGCGAAAGATTCCCACCGACGGCGCCAAATTTGATCCTGTCGACAAGCGAAGATCGGTTCTCCCCCGAATGACTCGGTCTAACCAAGCCGACTGGGTCTGCTGTAGCTTGGGAGGTCGGACCGGGACAGATCTCTCCTTGCAGTGGTGTGGTTGCGAATGGCAGCGATCCCCCTCTATGAAGCACATGTGGGGTTTATATAGGGGGGTGAAAAGGTCTTCCTGCGTGCGAACTGTCACATCTTGTTGAAGATTAGTCAGGGATTAAGCTAAGTAAGTGGCGGTCTTAGTGGCGGAGTGAGACTGACACAGCAGTCTGCTATCCTGTGATCCTACCCCTAATTAACGGAGAGTTTTGACGGGGCCTTTAGAGGGATGAGGGTCAAGAACTCGGCCTCGACCGTTTGGCCTCGAGAGCGTGCTCTCGAGAACTCGGCCTCGAGAGCTCAACTTCAGGAGGTCAGCCTCGATCGTTCGAGCTCGGGAGGTCAGCCTCGGGAGCTCGGCTTCTATCGCTCGACTTTGAGAGGTCCGCCCGATCATTCGAGCTCGGGAGGTCAGCCTCGGGAGCTCGGCTTCTATCGCTCGACCTCGAGAGGTCCGCCCGATCATTCGAGCTCGGGAGGTCAGCCTCGGGAGCTCGGCTTCTATCGCTCGACCTCGAGAGGTCCGCCCCGATCACTCAGCCTCGAGAGCTCAACTTCAGGAGGTCAGCCTCGATCGTTCGAGCTCGGGAGGTCAGCCTCGGGAGCTCGGCTTCTATCGCTCGACCTCGAGAGGTCCGCCCGATCATTCGAGCTCGGGAGGTCAGCCTCGGGAGCTCGGCTTCTATCGCTCGACCTCGAGAGGTCCGCCCCGATCACTCAGCCTCGATCGCCTGACCTCGAGAGGTCAGCCTCGAGAGCTTAGCCTAGATCGCCCGACCTCGGGAGGTCAGCATCGAGAGCTCAGCCTCGATTGCTCGACTTCGGGGGGTCGGCCTCAAGAGCATGGCCCAGGGTGAACTTGATTCCGACTTGAGCTTCTGCCCGCCCCGGCCTCTGTCATCCTTGAGCCGGGTTGAACCGGGTTTTCTCCGACCGGGCTCTCGTCCCTGATAAAAAACCGCTCGCCCGGATCAATTTGGAAAACGAAGATGGAAGAAAATTTTTGCTTTTTTTCCTTGCCCTTTTTGCTCTTGGTCATAGCCTCTTTATATAGGGCTTAGATCCATGCAATTATTAAAACCGAATTAATGACATTTACTGCTCATTAACCGCCTAGGTCAAAATGTCTGGAGTTACTGCTCATTAACCCATCCAGATCAAAACGTCTCTTTCCGCTGTTATAAAGAGCAAAAAGGGGGCCTTGGATTTGCACCTCTGGCTCATTCGACACATGCAAGTTTTACTCGTACATAAGTCAACTTGGTTCGGTGCAAATTTGGGTCTTGGATTTGCACCCCTTGCGCACCCACACATGAGAGACAGTCTCTCCCTATATATTTGTTTATAACTAATATGCTCGTGAATCAATTTAAACCAATCAATATGTCTTGAAACTCTCAATATAGACTAAAGTCTCATTCACAATGAAGTTTCTTTCCTCTCATTTCTTTTCCTATTCATTTGTATCCAACACTAATTAATCCGGAGGTTACCGATTTAATTCTATAAAAAAATTTTATTGGCCACGGCATAAATTAGGAAACACAGATGAATCTTTGTGAATGACCTAGCATCATAAATAATTTAAACTTCAGATGAATCTTAGCGAATGACCTAGCATCATAAATAATTTAAACTTCTCATGTTTAATAGGCTCTGAATGAAATTGAAACCTTCGTTGCTTAGGGATCTTAAATTGTCACACTTGTTTCACAACCAAGAATAATAGGAGCTTTACGTGACTCTAACAAAGTCTATGTGTTGCTTAGGGATCTAAAATTATCTTAAGTACTTGCTTAACCGAAAAAAATTCCGATGATCGCTTAAAATGAGGGGATATGTCTATGTGTTGTTTATTCCTGTTACGAGATTACAACGAAAAATGACAATAAGAACAATAGAGAACACATAAGATTTACATGAAAAACCCTAGACGGAAAAAAATCACGGGCAGAGGAGAAAAAATCACTATGAATGATAAAATACAAAGGCGGCGGCTCAAAGCCTTAATTACAATCCAAAACCCTAAAGATAAGCCCTTTAAATATGGAACGATTCATTAACGGCCCGAGACCTCCGCTACCACAACATAGCTCAAAATTTTTTTTCATAATTTAGTTTTCACCATATATGTCGCATCATGATCTTTTTGGACTTGATCAAACTGAATTCGGGTCACCAAACTCTAACAATTCCTTTTGCTAATGTTGATATACTTTGTGCAATTATTTGAGATGCCAAGGCATGAAATAATTAAAGCCCTTGAAATTAAATCTATAGAAGAGTTACCAACAGGTTCTCTGCTATGGGCTTTCCATTCAATAAAGGACTTGCTTCTTTTTCGTTGGGGCCTTGGGGGTTCTAAAAGACGACTCTTTCTTTCAGGCAACATGCCTTTTTGGATTTTAAAAAGTTTGTCATGGATTGCAACTAACTAGAAATTTTCAGTTTCCAAGCTTAGGGAGGTCCCAAAGTTATTTGACTTGTTCTAATTGTTAAGTATCTTATTTTGACAATGTAGTCCAAAACTTCAAATTGTACGTCTGTTTTTCCCTAGCCTCCCAATCATTTATTGAAACTGAAACGAGATTAGCAGAAAAAACGACAACAAGAATAATAGAGAACACACAAGATTTACGTGGAAATCCCTTGACGGGAAAAAAAATCACGAGCAGAGGAGAAAAAATCACGATGATTGGTGGAATACAAAGTCGACGACTCAAAGTCTTAATAATAATAATAATACAGAATCCTAAAAATAATCCCTTTAAATAGGGAACGATTCGTACCGCGGGGGTGCGGGCCCGAGACCGGAGCCGACCACTGAGCCCAAAATTTTCTTCATAATTTAGTTTTCACAATATATGTCGCACCGCGATTTTTTTGGGCCGGATCAAATTGAATTTGGGTCATCAAATTCTAACAGAAACTATGGAAGAATACATCATAGAGGCTCCAAGGATGGTGTTTCTGTTTCTACGGTGCCATTGGTTAGTAACTATCAATATTTTATCAAGTTCAAATTATTGTTATATGGATTATTTTCAACTCTATTCTTTGAGTTATTCATCATGTTTTCTGTTTCTCAATTTGATGGATTTTCACTCATTGTTAGGGTTCTTTGAACTTCTCCGTGTAGAATGCATTCACCTTATTCTCTGCCATCTTTATAATGATTAGTCTAGAGTGAAACCTAAATGACATAGCTTATGTTGCATTTACTGATAGATACTTTCTTTTTTTTATATTGAAATATATTTTAGAAAATTTCTAGTTTAATAAGGTTTTCAATCTCAAATAGAATGTGTGGTTTCTATAGATAAATAAAATAAAATAATTACAGCAAAGTTTCAAGAGGATGAGTACCTTTAAAATTTTTTGATGTGATTACATACCATGCAATCACCCATTATCTATTCTAGCTATGTTCTTCCGGTAAGTTTAAATTTTCAACATCATAAGAGCAATTCATTGTTAAAGACTATTATCATGGATGTTTCCTATATATAGATGATGCATTTATTGTTAATTTGCTATCTTTATCAAATCTGTTCATTGGATTTAATGTATTGATTATGTGAACTGCATCATCTTAATTATAATGTAATAATTTTCTTCCTCATAGATGAATATAAAAAGAAATTGAAAGTGGGGTTTTTATTTTACCAAGAAGGGTACTCATATATTTCTAAAAAGATGTAATATAACTAGAAAGATTCAATTCAAGAAGCAAGATTTGTTGGAACTAATATGCATATCTAGTATATATATGTAGGGTTTTTGCTTTTATATAAACTTAACATGTATTCAACGTTTATGGATTATGTCTATATATTTTCTGTTTGAATTGTATAACATATTATTTCTCGTTCAATAGTAAGAAAATTGATCAGTTATATTTTCATCATATTTTAATTGATGTTATTCATAAGAGTTTAATTAAGCAATTTGTGATATAAATATAATAGACAATGATTTTGTAAATAGAAAAAATAATACATTTTTATATGTTGTAAAAGCATTGTCTTTGAAAAAAATATAACATTTTTTAAGCGCTATTGAGCGGACTTTTAACAATAGAATTTTTAACAATGCTATTTCATCCATATAAATAACGCATAAAAAATATTGTCTTTCAACTTTTTTTTATGTAATGTCTAAGATTATGTTTGGTTTGGAATAATATAATCAAGTTTGTAATGTAATAGTTTGGAATGAAATCCAGATTACATATTGTTAGCCTTGTAATTCAGATTATAAAATTTTATTAGTTTTTTGTAACTAGATAACTTTATATTATAATTTTAAAATTATATCAAATAAAATAATTAATTTATAATGTAATCTTGATTATATACTAGGTAGATTAGTTTTTACCGAATATTGCCTAAGTGTCTTAGTCATTTCCATTTTATTTGGAAAATTTAAAATTTTTGTCATGACACGTGGTTGGAAGATATATATATTCTTTTAAAAAAAATATTAAGATATTATATTCTTTTAAAATCATAATTTGAAAAGGAATAAATTATTAGTCTTAGTCGAGCGACTTTTATAGGTAGGAGACATGAAATAATTTGAAATAGTCTTTACACATGTTGAGAGTCAAATCGTACCTCTTTGGCAACAAGCTGCCTGAGCGATTATATCCTATGGCAAAAATTTACCCATGGAGGTTCATGTACCAAGTTATCTCAACTTTTGAGCAATTTGTTGTCAAATCTAATTTATGTACGATAAAGAGGTGCCAAACTGTTCAATAGTTTGTTATTCTGATAAAGAAATAAAGCTATCAAATATGACAAAAGTAAGCTAAAATTGTAGCACTATTCCTACACACTTGACTTTAAAGTTTCTTGTTCTGATTTTGTATTTATATTTCCATCCTTAAATATTCTTTTCAATTTGGTTAATTCAGTTTTCCTAGAGATATTAATGATGCAAAATGACTTCTCGGCACCGCAAAGAAATCGGACTCGAGTTGGACCACTGCTGATTGAGTAATTCCTTATCGGATTGACGAATAATTGGAACACCCTTGTGCCAAGCAAGTAGAACTAGAGATTATCCGTCCTCACGGGATGGACTAATGATTAGTGCGTGGATATTGTCATCAAAAAGTTTGAGGTCAAAATTTGACAAAGTCAGTGTGCCATCCTCCTCACGCACTAGCCACAACATCCGGACTAGTAGCTCTCATAATTTACCTTCTCCGTAGTTGATCTTGGGACAGATTAACGGGAGCACGGGGTGAACGAATCACCTTTACCACCTAGAATCAGAGATTATCCGTTGTCAACAAGATGACTTTGGACAGCTAGCTCCCGAAGGCAGGCACTTTGAGTTCCAAACGACAATGATAACTTGGTCGGCTAGCCCTTCTAACCTTCTTGACTCGATCGACCCAATTTATCCAGTTGGACGTCTCCGATAGTCAAGGCCACATGGTCTGATCAACTTCATATGGCTTATTCTCAGATGAATCAGACCAATCTCATTGGAAGACATCACTCACTCACTCACTGATATAGTTGGACAGGACGTGCGATCTCAGCGTGCCTTGCGCACTTAACATCGTGTCGAGTCAACGATGGATACGTAAATGCCTGTGCACGTCGTCCAGCACCGAAGGAGTTGGCCGATCTGCATCGCATAAAAATAAAATAAAATAGTGCTAGACTGATCCCGTCTTTCATTCTGCCAACTAACTGCGCTTAAGTCACATCCACTATTAATTTATTGTCTATCTCCATGAAGGCATCAACCATATTCCAATCTTGTTATCCCAATAATTTCAAGGTAGGCTAGCTCGAGTTAGCATTGAGGGATACATACATGGTAATAATTTCAAGGAATTTTAATATAATATAAATTATTTAATTTGTTTTATGTTGGCATAAATGTTATATATGGCAGTGGAAAGGTCACCGGGATGTTTGTGTGTGTGTGGTGCGAATTGAATCATGAGAAGGGTCATCATTGGGCTTGTTAAAGTTTGTCTTGTTTTGCTTCACTACTACTGCCTTTTAATTCCATGGCTCCATGGCCGCGTTGTGAATTGCAGCCCTCCGCCGGAGCCCGTGCGGTGCGCCCGCGGCGGCACCACCGAGTGCACCTTCGCCAACGGCTACGGCGCCTTCCCCGACCGCTCCGTCTGCTCCGCCGCCGAGGTCGTGTACCCGTCCACGGAGCAGGAGCTCGTCGCGGCCGTGGCCGCCGGCGCCGCCGCCGGCCGGAAGATGAAGGTCGTCACGCGCTACTCCCACAGCATTCCGAAGCTGTCCTGCCCCGGCGCCGGCGACGGCGCCGGGGTCCTCATCGGCACGCGGCGACTCAACCGCGTCGTCGCGGCGGCGGGAGGGACGACGATCAGGGCGGAGGGCGGGGCGGTGCTGGCGGACGTGATCGCGGCGGCGGCGGCGGCGGGGGTGGCGCTGCCGCACGCGACCTACTGGTCGGGGACGACGGTGGGGGGCCTGCTGGCGACGGGGTCGCACGGGAGCTCGCTGTGGGGGAAGGGCGGCGCCGTGCACGAGTACGTGGTGGGGGTGCGCCTGGTGACGCCGGCGACGCCGGCGGAGGGGTACGCCAAGGTGAGGGTGCTGGAGGCCGGCGACCCGGAGTTGGACGCCGTCAAGGTCTCCCTCGGAGTCCTCGGAGTCATCTCGGAGGTACGCCTACGAACAGTACCATCTCAATAAAGTCCCTGAAATTTAAACTCGCGAATGATGATACCATCAAAATTTTGCGGCGGTAAAAAGTAAAATTTACCCCGCCCGCCGTGAAAATCACCGGATTAATTAAATTTGCAGGTGACGTTGGAGGTGCAGCCGCTGTTCAAGAGGTCGATCACGTTCTCGACCCGCGACGATTCGGATCTGGCGGCGAAGCTCGTCGCTTTCGGCAAGCAGCACGAGTTCGCCGACGTGGCGTGGTACCCCGGTCACCGGAGAGCTATCTACCGCATCGACGATCGGGTCCCCGACGGAACTCCCGGCGACGGCCGTTTCGATTACATCGGGTTCCGTTCCACGGCGACCTTGGTGGTGGAAGCTGCTCGGTCAGCAGGTGAATTAATAAAAATTGATTTCTTCTCGACAGACTGCTTCTTGCAAAATACCCCTGTGTTTTTATATATTTTTAACATTTCACCTCTGAATTTTTCTGACCGCTGTGTTGCTGCACTTCATTTATTAGACGAGTCGACTAATATTAATGACTGAATTGAAAAATAAAGTAATGAATGTAGCATTAATGGAAGGAGGGGGAAAAATTCACAAAATAAGATGAAATTCTTAGATTCTCGATGATCGATTACCCTCAAAATTAGTAAGTGAAATACTCGATCATTATTATAACGTGGGTCGAGACGAAAAGGACTGGTTTTGACGATGTGATCTCCTTCATTGTTCTGCTCAATATCCTCCCAAGTAAACAACAGTTAGGAGGTTTTTTAGACAATGATAAAATATAGGGGCGAAGTGAAAGTTTGGCTAATGATTTGCTATTTTTCGACGCAGAGGAGATCTCGGAGACCGTCGGAGACGCCGGCGGCAAGTGCCTGAACTCCAAGGTCACGACCTCCGCCATCCGCCTACTCGGATACGGCCTCTCCAACGACGGACTCCTCTTCACCGGCTACCCGGTCATCGGGTACCAGCACAAGCTCCAATCGTCCGGCGGGTGCCTCCGCAGCCCCGCCGACGGGCTCCTCACCTCCTGCCCGTGGGACCCCCGCATCCGCGGCGAGTTCTTCCACCAGACCACCGTCAGCCTCGCCCTCCCCAACGCCTCCGACTTCATCCGCGACGTGCAGAGGCTCCGCGACCTCGACCCCGACGCCCTCTGCGGCGTCGAACTGTACGACGGCATCCTCATGCGCTTCGTCAAGGCGTCGACGGCCTTCCTCGGGAAGCAGCAAGACTCGGTCGACTTCGACATAACGTACTACCGGAGCCGCGACGACCCGATGGCTCCCCGCCTGCACGAGGACGCGCTGGAGGAGATCGAGCAGATGGCGGTGGTCAAGTACGGCGGCCTGCCGCACTGGGGCAAGAACCGGAACCTGGCCTTCGAGGGGGCGGCGAGGAAGTACGCCAAGGGGAGGGAGTTCCTGAGGGTGAAGGATGCGTTTGATCCGGAGGGGTTGTTCTCGAGCGAGTGGAGCGATCAGGTGCTGGGAGTGCAAGGGAGGGCGACGAGCATCGTGAGGGAAGGGTGCGCGCTGGAGGGGCTCTGCGTCTGCTCGGAGGACGCCCACTGCTCGCCGGAGAAGGGGTACTATTGCCGGCCGGGGAAGGTGTACCAGCAAGCCAGAGTATGCGGCCGCCTCCATTGAGATTAGGAGTCACTGCAAGGTGGCAAGGAAACTTATTTTAGTTAATAAAAATATATAATAATACTTATTAAATAAATTTCTTAATTTGTCCGACCCATAAAATGTAAGGCAAAAGTTAAAAGACCCACTTTATTTTTTTTTAATGGTCACATGCCGTCCCACTTTATTTTTTAAAAAAATATTATTCACATTAATAAATCATAACCGCTATAATAAATACTTAAACTATTAAAAATATTCGCTTATAACCCGACTTTAGACATTGGTCATTATTTTTTTTTATGAAAGGTAAATATATATCATCAAGTAAAATGGTATAACTAACTATACAACCTATGAATATCTATGTATTTTTGACGATGTGTCAGATCCAAACAGATATTCTAGGATAATACATGTGTATACCCTCGTGAGTACCAACCCAAACAAAAGTCTTTCCTTTCACAATCATTCCATGCTATAGCCATCCCTCCACTCCCCACTGTCCTCTACCATTGCTCAGCCCGTGTAACAAACCCCATTAGCTCAACCCCATCAGCTTAACACCTTCATGCTGGCCCACCACCAATACTATACTCAAACTACTCCATGCTGTTGCTTAAGCCACATGCAACCTTTCTTTCTCCAATCTTAGTACTGTTGTTGTTGCTGCTGCGAATACAACTTCCAGCTTACTCCAGGACTGATGTCAAGAATTAGCACAAACCCGAAGTTCACTTTTGGAAAGTTACCAGCCACTACCGGATTTGATATGTCTTTACCATAGCTGGTACTATAGACTAGATAGGCTTATGGTGGACATATTCACCCCAAAAAGGCTTTTTGGCAAAGCCTCAGCCATCAATGGATTTGACGTGCCTTTACCGTAGCCGTTCCTATGGGCTAGATAGACCTATGGTGGATCTATGTACCCTTGCAGGTTTTTTGGCAAAGCTTCAGCCATCAACGGATTTGACTTGTCTTTACCGTGGCCGTTTGCCACGGAATAGATAGATCAATTTTGGTGGATCTATTCACCATATCTAACTCAAAATAAGACATATACAATCAACCCACAGAGATACAGTCAAACACTGCTATTTTGGTGGATCTATTCACCATATCTAACTCAAAATAAGACATACACAATCAACCCACAGAGATACAGTCAAACACTGCTAATCCAAGCAACCCCTCAAACCAATCCTGTCCTATGTCCAATCGGCTCCGGTCAAGTCATGGCGAGCCTCCTCCAGTACAGTCAATTTGCTCCTGGCGCAATCCAAACAGCCAACCTGATCAAAACATTCAACATAATAACATACAGGTCAAGCCAATACAAAACAAGCCAAGCAGACCACATCATCCAAGTCCCAACCGAATGGCTACCAAGGCAATCCCAATTGATCAGCCCAAGGTGCAGTTGATCAGACCATAACCATGGAACTGGTCAATCCCAGGTACGGTTGGCCCCATGTCAACCGGTCTGATCAGCCCAGGTGCAGCTGACCAGACCCAATGGCGTCGACCTGGTCAATCCCAGATCTGGTTAACCAGGTCAAACCCCGGTTAACCAGCCTGATCAGCCCAGGTGCAGCTGACCATACCCAAAACCCACGACCTGGTCAAACCCAGGTCCAGTGAACCAGGTTAAACCTCGGTCATTTTTTTAAATAAATACAAGTCACTCATCCAACCCATACAAGTCATCACTCAATGCTACACAACAGCCCATCCCCCACCAGTACAGATACTGCCTTGACTCACTCTACCCTCACCTCACATTCTGCATCTGTGACTCCATAGTCTGATACACCTGTATCTGGACTTTCCTAAAAATAGTCTCCACATCTATATGTCCACCCTCAAACCTGCAGATGTTCCGTGCCTGCCATACATAGTATACCATCGTCGCCACCGCTAGATGTCGTGCTTCTACCATCGTCGCCACCGCTAGATGTCGTGCTTCTACCATCGTCGCCACCGCTAGATGTCGTGCCTGCATCGGATGACTCCTACCTCTATACAATCTACCGAAGACTCTGAACATCCTATGATATGTGCTCATGTCCGGGGTCATCTGTAACCATAGACGGACGCGACTCCATAACTGATGAACCGACGGACACCTGAAAAATATGTGCTCCTGAGTCTCCTCCTCAACACGGCATATCGCACATAACCCCGCTTCCTCCTCTCCCAGATATGCCAGACGGTCACAAGTGAGTAACCTACGCCGAGCCAATAGCCACAAGGTAAAGGAGTGATTCGGATGCACTTGCTTCCTCCATACCGTCTTAGCCCAAGGCTTCATACCGACCACCTGCCCCTCTGAAGAAATCATATGCCAACGCAACACCTCTATGATGCTGCCAATGAAGCTCAAACCAATCACTCAAAATCTGCTGTCCTGCAACCGCTAACCGTACGTGTGTGAGTATCCGGTCCCTGATCTAGCACAACCTCTTTATAAGAGGTGAGTCTGTGTGTTTCGCTCGCCAATCCCAAACATCAATCTGCTGCATATATGTATGATGTACCCATCGAATCCATAATCTATCTTGCTTATCTGGAATTCTCCAGAGCACCTTAGCTAGTAGTGAATCATTCCAAGCCCTGATGTCCTTGAACCCTAATCCTCCCTCTTCCTTAGGCTTACACATCTCTGACCATGCAATGGGGGGTGCTTCGATGTCCATAGAAACCCTCAGCATATACTATATATCCTGTCAATCACTCCAGCCGGCAATGAAAGAATCGACAACCAATAGCACTCTACCCCCTGAAGTACTGATCTGATCAACTGAGCCTTACCTGCATGAGTCAACGTCTTCTTGGGCCAAGCATTAACTTTTTTTGACAAGATGTCTATCAGGGGGGCATAATCTGCTATCCTGAGCTTCTTTGATGCTAGTGGAATCCCCAAATACCGAAAAGGCATAGTACCACTCTGGAAGCCTGTGATCTCCATCAATGCACATCTGGTCTGCTCATCAACCCTTGCTATGTATATACTTGACTTCTCTATATTCGCTCGTAGCCGTGCCAATGCCATCTTACCAAACCTCTCCAAGCAATCCATCAGTGTCCGTACTGATGTGATGTCACCCCCAGCAAATAATAAAAGGTCGTCTGCATAGGCAAGCTGAGTTATCTCCTGATCGGCACATCTGGGATGAAAATGGAAATCTGGCCTTCTTGTACTCTGAGACAGCAGCCTAGACATGTACTCCATACATATGCCAAACAGATAAGGGGAGAGTGGATCCCCCTGCCGAAATCCCCATGCCCCTCTGAAATGACCATATATTCTTCCATTGATACTGAGCGAATATGACACTGTAGTAATGCACTCCCTTATCCATCCTATATAAGTAACCGGAAAGTGTAACCCTTGCAGCACCTCCAATAAGAAATCCCAACTGACCGTGTCAAAAACCTTCTGGAGATCAACCTTCAATGTACACCTAGGAGAAATCCTTTTCCTAGCATAATTCCTTAGGAGCTCCTGGGCAAGATGTATGTTATCTGATATAGTTTGCCCCTTCACAAATGTCGTTTGTGCCGGATGCAGTATATGATCCGCTACAGCTGCTATCCTCCCTGCTAGTATCTTGGAGACCACTTTGTAATATACCGTACAACATGATATGGGTCTATAATCCATGACTTTATTTGGATGCTCCTTCTTTGGTACCAATGATATTAATGAGTGATTCCACATTTTTAGCAGCTTCCCACTTCTAAAAAACTTAAGGTCTGCAATCACAAAATCTTCATTGATTATATCCCAAGAGTGCTTAAAAATTTTTGACCCATACCCATCTGGACCCGGCGCTTTCTGATCCCCAATGCTAAATAGTGCTTGTTTGATTTCTTCAACTGTAGGTTCCCTAACTAAAGCTCCCTGCTGATCCTCGTTGAGTCTCCTTCCAAATGACATACATTCCTGCTGCAATGGCTGCCTCTGTATAGCTGTCCCAAGCAATCCTTCATAGTGTATCATGAATTCTGTGACAACATCTCCATGAGAGCATGTGGTATCTCCTGATGCTTTCTGTAGAGCCACTATCTCTCTTCTCTTGCAGTTCCGCTTCACCAAAGCATGAAAAAAATGTGGTGTTTCTATCAGGTTCTTTAAAGTATTTGACCTTGGCTTTCTGTGCACAAAACTGGTAGTCCGCATTACTGAGCTACGCAACCAATTGTTGCACCTGTTTGTAGTTCTGCTCAAACTCACCACTTGTGAGACCTTCCTGCTGCATCTACTGCAATTCTGCACGTGCATTTGCTGCCCTTTCCTGAATATGTTGGAAGTGTTGATGGTTTAGTTGCCTGAGAACAGATTTCAGCCTTGTAAGCTTCCCTTTCAGCCTATACTGTGCAGTGCTCCAGCTTCCTTGCCACTGATCGGCCACCAAATTACTGGCCACTAATGTTTGAAAGTTTGCATGAAGAATCCACACATTAAAGAACTTAAATGGCCTCCTGCCTAATTCATTGCCATCCAAAATTGATACAACACAGGGAGTGTGATCAGAGTATGGTCCGGGTGGAAGAAAATTAGTTACAGTCCGTGTGTTTCCTTCAAGCCAGTGCTTGTTGACCAATGCCCTGTCCAGTTTAGTCAAGACCGTACCATTTGTCCAAGTATATCGGCAACCAACTTGCGGTAGGTCTTCTAGTGAATTAAGCAGTATGAAGTCCTGAAAGTCCGTAATTTGATATGGAGTAACTGACCGACCACCTTTTTTATCTTCTGCTGTGAGTATTGCATTGAAGTCCTCCATTAGCAACCATGGCACATCTATGTCCGCTCCTATTCTGCTTAGTCCCTCCCAGAGTCTTCTTCTTCCCGTGATTGAGAGTTCACCATATACAAAGGTAACTTGGAACTGCTTCTGCGTTATCCTACATTCCACCTACATATGAATAAACTACGTGTCCCACTCTCTGACATGCAAATTGACCCTTACAGAGTTCCAAATGAGCATGAGTCTACTAGTTTGTGATCTTGTTGATTCCACTATGTGATGTTGTGTGTTCCATTGTTGAAATCTCCTACTCTGCATTCTGGTATATGCCAATTCAATCAGTTTAGTCTCCATCAATCCCATCACTGCTATCCTATGTCTACTAAGGAAGCTCACAACTTCCTTCTGCTTGGGGCCTTGATTAAGGCCCCTAACATTCCACGCTGCTAGCTTCATGATGCTGAGGACGACCGTGGCCGTCTCAAGCTTGATGATCTGATCTTATTGCCAACTAGTTTACCACACTCCTCATTTTCATATTTCTTTTTTGATCTGCTTTGAGTGCCTGCATCATCCTGCCTTTTATCCTTGATTTTTCCGTTTCTAAACTGTGTGGCTGGTAATGCTGCAACTAGCTCAGCAACCCTGGACTCATACCCCTGTGATTCCAATCTCCTCTTTGCTGATTTGGCTCGAGTTTGAACTGTCCATTCCCCACCAACCAGACTGCAGTCCATCTCTTCATTCTCATCTGGCAATTCTTCACTTTGCGTCTCTGATTCATTCACAAATGTGTGAGCAGTACTTGGAGACTCTGCCCCAACAATTTCCTGATCTGCATTAGCTGAATCTATCTCCTCCGTGCTTGTATCCAGCTGCAAGTCTTCAACCGCATTCTCTGAATCCACAGCCACTGGGTCGGTAGCTCGCTCTGGCCAACACCATCTGCGGATAGCTTCCATGCTATGAATTTCCTGATACAACATAGCAGATGTGCTCTGAGCCTGCCTTGAGCCGTCAGCCTGAAACACTCGGTTGGTTCCCTGTTCCATTGCCATTTCCGTACCGCTGGTTGCTTGCAGTTGAGGATCCTCCCCTGCCTGAGCATTCATCTTCTAACACTGCCCATCTGACTCCAAATTGCCATGCATCTGAGTACCTGCTCCAGCCTTGCTTGCCTGCTCACCATTGTCATCATCCCTGCTCATGTTATCCTTCCGTATGTGCTTGTCCATGTGCATATGATCACTTCCCATTTCAGTAACAACTGCAGCAGCCTTCTGAGTATTGCCATTAACCTTCAGTTGCTTCTCAATCTGCTCCACTTGATTCTGAATTGGCACCCACCGGTGCACCCCTTTTGATTGCATGGTGTGATGACTATGTTTCTCTGATTGATCAGCCAAACACCCCTGTTGAATCGGCCTACTATCACCCTCTGCACTGATTGCTTTCCTCATAGCTCCAACACTCTGCAACAATCTAGCATTTCGCCTCTGTTGTCCCTGACTAGCTGTATTACTGCTTCTTTGAAGTAGATCACCATTGCTACGCCTAGCAGGTGGGGTGACTGCAATCCAAGAGCTTGTTACTGCTGATGGTGCTTTGTCATTAAGTGATAGCCCTGGTATCCTCTGTTGGTACTGCCGAGTCCCATCTCGCATCAGGTTGCTTCCCCTGTACCTTTCCAGAGCGGTGCTACGAACACATGACTAACTTCCTACCTGTTTCGGGCCATCTTGTTCCGGTAAGATTTCCCCTTCCTCCACTTCTGACTCCCGTTGCCGATTTGCTACCCTAATCTGATTACCTGCTGCAGGGCTCTCCTGAATTTGATATGTACAGTTCTGCTGATGGTGGTCCAATTGTTTACACCGACTGCACAATTTCAATGGAGATTCAAAAACTACTTGTAAATCCACATCCCGACCATCTGGTAGCCTCACTGGTATGGAGTTAGGCAGTGTCTGAGTGATATCCATTTCAACGAGAACTCGAGCAAAACAGATTCGCTCTTTAAGTTGTGTGACCCTATCAGTATACAGAGGATTACCCACCCTTGAAACCACCTTGCTTAACCCCGAAGCTGTCCAGCAGTCCACCCACAATCCGAATATTTGCATCCACAGCGGAACCTGGCTCTGTGATTCAAGTTGGAAGCTGAAACACTGCGGCATCCGTTTGAGATATAGCGGGCATCCATACACCACATATGGCCCATTCTGCATTACACGGTCCGCATCCTCTTTTGTCTCAAACTTGAACACCAACCATAGAGTGTGATGATTGAACATCTTGTGGGGTGCCCTCCATCGTCGCGTGAGATCCTTCAGTGCCTGCCATCCAGGGAATCTTCCTATGAACCTCCCAACCAAGCAGTGACCCATGACACTCTCCACCGTTTGCATATCTTTCGGCTCAAGTGGTACACGCTCGCCTACTTGCTGAACTTTGTGCAGTGCCATGCTCCCATCATAATGCCTATTGTCCTTGAACAGATCTGCCCATCTTCTCCCCTCAACTAGGCGAGATGGAACTGGGTTGTCTTGCTTGGTCAGCCTCGCTTGCTGTGGTTGCCATCCTGACTGCATTAGGGGCCCTAGCTGACTCTGGAACCCTTGCTGCTTCTGGAACTCTGGTTGGCTCTGATCCCCTGATTTCCCCAACAGCTCTAACTTCATCCAGCCCTGATTGCGCATCCAGAACCCCTTGAAGCCGATCTGAAACTGGAACTCTAACTTCATCTGGCACTGAAGTCCCATCTCCTGGTTGTCCCGCATGACTGAAGCCCCTGCTGTTCCCTTGCGACTGCCTATTGCCACCCTCCTTCAGCCTCACCAACTGCCGTCTCACTGGAGGGAGCCGGCCGTCCCAACCTCTCCGATCTAGAGTTCGCCGTGGCGCAAGAGATCGCCAAAGCGGTGGCCCTCGGCGTGTCGACCAACGCATCAGACCGGTCCTCTCAACCCTTATCAATTAGTTATGGGTTTCGGATCTAGTTACCGACCTTCACTATCCGTTAACCACTAACCGCACCCTGAACTTGAATTCGAAATTCAAACAGCAGCTGACTTCCCACCGGGTCAACTCACAGTCAGAGTCAAGTTACGTCACCTCGTCTTCCTTCTCTTGTGAACGTTATAGCACTCCACCGACTCACGACGGCTCAGCCCTTGCAGCTCACTGGCGTTGACGGTTACCCTGTTGATTCCCACTGCCTTCACTACTCACAGGCAAAGTCAATTGACTATGTGTACATGGCCAAGCCCACCCACTAAGCCTTGTGACGCCGCTCACCGCCGAAATCCTTCCGCCCGTCAGTACTCGCACCACCTCTGGCCTCCTCCTCCAGCCGTGAAGAGATCCAACACTACTCTCCAGCGTGCCTCATCACCTACCATGTAGATAGGGGGAGCAGCACTTCCCTCAACAAGCCACGCCTGGAGTTGCCCGGAGCTTCACCACGCCTGGAATCGCCCGACTAGACGAGCCACGCCTGGAGTCGCCCCCACCAACCAAGCCTTGTGACGTCGCTCACCGCCGAAATCCTTCCGCACGTCAGTACTCGCACCACCTCTGACCTCCTCCTCCAGCCATGAAGAGATCCAGCACTACTCTCCAGCGTGCCTCATCACCTACCATGCAGATAGGGGGAGCAGCACTTCCCTGAACGAGCCACACCTGGAGTCGCCCGGATCTTCACCATGCCTGGAGTCGCCCGGAGCTTCACCACGCCCGTTAAAATCTATGCCTAGGAGCTCATTTATTAGGATCCATTAATTTTAATATATTAAATATATTTTTATTTATATTTTTTAAGAGAATGAATAATAATAGGGCCCATGAAATAAAAAATTGCATGATCTAATTTTCAGGTTAAAGGCTCAGATTTCATAAATATTTCATTTCAACGGATAGTCATAACTCTATTTTTAATATTTTTAATTACATATTTGTTATTGGATAAGATCTAATATATTCTTCTTGAATATTTCTTAAGTTTAATTTTCTCTCATTACGTTTCTCCTTCGTTAGTAAAGATTTCTCCTCAATTGATAAGAACATAAATTAATTTTTTTTATCTATACACTACAAAATAAAATATTAGTTTTTTTAGTTCCCTCTTAATCTCTTTTCCAACTCCCCCTTTTTGTGCTTTTCTTTCTCATCAAGATTGAGGAAGAGAAATCACACATAATGCTATCACGTTATCTTATTGGTGCTACTATGCTCCTTACTTAATTAAGTTTATTTCTTTATATTGTATCTCATAGAAATAGAAGGTCCCCACTATAAGTGCAATCATGCCTTAGATAAGAAATTTCAATGATTAACAATTGTTTAAGTTTAAGTGAATTCGTTCTATTTAACATTGAGTTTTAGTGTGTAGTAATGAAAGAAGTCCAAGGAATGGTTGAGAACCTGATATTTGACATGAAGACTTGAAGATGAGGAAGCTTCAGGCAAGAAGTCTAAGGAATAGTCGAGGATCGGATTTTTGGCATAAAAATCCGGAGATGAGGAAGCTCCAGGTATGAAGTCCAGGAAACAAGAGGTTTTGCTGGCATGAGGTAATCGGGATCGATTGAGAACACGGATGAAGGTTTAGGGTTGAGAATCCTAAATCTAAGTGTGTCAATCGATTGGAAAGAAACCAATCGATTGGAAAGAAACTAATCAATTGGTGAATCAATTAGGAAACATTTTGCTCTCAAACAGAACACCCCCTAATTGATCTGTCAATCGATTGACCAATCGATTGGGAGATATTCTGTGTGAGAACAGAATGCTCCGTAATCGATTACGAGTCATTCTGTGCAACAACAGAATGCTCCCTAATCGATCAGTCAATTGATTGGGAAACCATCAATCGATTGGCTGATTGATTGGAAGATATTCTATGTGAGAATAGAATGTTCCGTAATCGATTAGTTAATCAATTACGAGTCATTCTGTGCGACAGGGAATGCTCTCTAATCGATTGGTCAATCAATTAGGACACTTCCTAATCGATTGACTGATTGATCGGGACACACTCCTCACTTTAACAGAATGGTCTTGAATCGATTACTTGATCGATTAAAGCAACCAATCGATCAATGCATAATCTCAATCGATTAAAGTTCAAAATGAAGTAATCTTAACCGTTCATTTGACATCCGTACTATTTAACGACTATATGGTAATCGATTGGGACTTTTACCAATCGAATAGTGATGCGGAAAAGCCAGAGAACCGCCATTTAAAAGCAGATTTTGGAGCGACAAAAAAGACACTGTTACATTGCGATCTCTTATCATCCCTGCACTCAAGTTCTTTGCTCAAGCTCTCAACATCATCTTCAAGCAACCAAGAGAAGAAGATTCAAGCTCAAAAATTATGATGCTTCTTTTCTTCTTCTCTTTGTTGTTGTTCTTTACATGAGGGCTTTCAAGGTTGTTGTAAAAGAGTTTTTCCACCTTCGGTGTTGTTTCGAGAAGGAGATTTCATAGTGAAATCTGTGATCGCTGGTGTAAACCCTTGGATTAGTTACCTTAAGGAGGTGGAGACTAAGTAAATCAAGGTGTTAGCATTGCATTTAAGACATTTAGCTTCTAGTTTCTGCTGCGAAGAAAACGAACCAACTTGAAAGAGAGCTATTCACCCCCTCTAGCTCTACATGTCTTAACATCCACATGATGGATTGATGGTTAGGGCGTGGATATTGCCACCTTGAGATTTGAGGGTCAAAACTTGATAAAGCCAGTGTGCCCGCCCTCCCCACACACTAGCTAGAGCATCCGGGCTAGTAGCCTCTGTGATTTACCTCTTCGGTGTTGGCTTTGAGACTGGTTGGCGGGGGCGTTGAGAGCGAACGAATCATTTTTTGCAACCTTGATCGAAATGGAAGATTTTATTTATTTTTGAGCAATAGGGACTTAGATATCTCTGTCATTTCACTTCCTTGATAGATATTAAAATTATCTTTTATCTAGATGTATTTATGGTCATAATTTTTTTTGATTTTTTTCAATGTCTCTATTCTATCATTTATAACTATTCTAGTTTAGGTAATGAAAATTTGATTTATTTTTTCTTTTGTTCTATGTCTAAAATGACTCTTTTAATATTTTAGTTCTTGATAAATGATAAAAACTGGTTTACTCTAGCTACGATCTTTATTTTTTAGGGATTGTATTGAGTGATGATGATGAGTTGAGGACGAGAGCATGATTATTTCGGTTGTTATCTTATTTCATTATTTTTATTTTCTTAATTTTATTTTTATTTTTGTAATGATGTGGTCTCTTCGTCTTTTATTTAAGTAATTAAATATTTTAAAATAATTTTGAATAAATTTATTTTCTGACTAACTGAATTTTACCTTTGTTATTTCATTTTCTCTGAATGAGATTATCCAAATGCTTATACTTCGTAAACATGTAATAAGTTCTTCATCGTATTATAATTCTTCTGTGTCCATAATTTATAGAGGATTTTAACTTCACCATATGGACAATAGTAGTACTTCTAACTTATAAAAGTTAGATAATCTATCCTTGAGTGTAAGTTCTGAATTAGGTTCGAGTATGTTTCTTTGGTTTAATTCTTTCGCTAGCATTTATAGAAATAAGAATTTGCATTGCAACGACTAAGATCAGGTTTAAATTTTTTTAAAAAGCCACTGCTGTTTGTCCCCGAATGAAAAACGACGAGAATTTTTTTTTAAATAATTCAAAGGCTTGAATTTTTTTTTTTAGCCTAATACCTCAAATCGGCTTAAACCGATCCTGTTATAACTATTATAATTTGATAATTATTACAATATAAATACAAAGCTGTTCATTTATCATTTACGTTTTAACCATTACAAAATACTAATTGCTATAATACTCTCCTAACATTCATAATGTAAAAATTTCAAAATCATAAGGGGAAAATTTAAACCCAACATCAAACTAGGCTTTGCATGCACTCCCCAGCCAAAATTTTTTTTGCATGCACTCCCTGATGGTATTGACAAGATAATTTTGTGTGTTATTTTTTTTATCAGTATAAAAGAGTAAAAATTTAGTATAAATCGTAAAGATTTTAGTATAAATTATTTGAGATTGAGTACTAATTTAAAAAATTTGAGTATTATTTGAAAAAATTTGAGTATATATTGTTTCAGTATATAGTAAAAATTTCAGTATACATTATCAAAATTTAAGTATAAATTGATTTAGATTTAGTATTATTTGAAAAAATTTGAGTATAAAATTTAAAAATTTGAGTATGTGAGATTGCATCCACCACATCAAGATTTTCACATGAGGGGCCACCGAAATTTTATACTGAAATTTCTTAAATTAGTACTCAATCTCAAATAATTTATATTCAAATTTTTATAATGTATACTGAGTTTTCACTCTTTTATACTCACCACATCAAGATTTTCACATGAAGGGTCACCGAAACTTTGTACTCAAATTTCTTAAATTAGTACTTAATCTCAAATAATTTATATTCAAATCTTTATAATATATATATGAGTTTTCACTCTTTTATACTCAATCCATCAGGGAGTGAATGTAAAAAATTTATCAAGTGGAGAATACATGCAAAGACCAATTTGAAATTGAAGAGTTTTCTCCAATTAACCGAAATCATAAATGTTATAATATGTATAGCAACTGCTATTACAACACTTCTGATCAATTTAGAATTTAAACAAAACATTTTGACAGGAGATAATAATAAAAATAATGCGAGGTGCCTTGGAATTAAAAAAATCAAAGTAAAACACCTGGAATGATTTGAAAAAACAAAAGCCCCTTTTTATTTTTCGCCATAAAATCTAAACGTCCTGAACCAAAAATAGGGGGAAATAAATTTTTAAAATGGATTTTAGTACCGCATTCATACAAGAAAAGTTCCTTTTTTTTTTAATTTTTTCTTTCTTTCACAGAATACGTTTGACAATCGAGTTATCAACTAAAAGCAAAAGGATAATAACGACTTACAAGTCAAAAAAGGCGTTTAGTTTATAGGGGTACAATGTTCGGAAAATCACATGTCAATGCAAACTTAAAACGCCTGAAGCCTGTTGTGTATCATGCTAACAACAATTGCACCACCTCCATGAGCAACGAATTCACCCTGTGAACAATGGAAAACTAACATTAGGAATAGAACAGTAAGTTATCAAGCAAAGTCTTCAGTGAAACTGATCTAAAGATAGTTACAAGGTTGATAGTACATCCTGAACAATTCACTAGGAATCACTACCTGTTACAGTAGCAAACACTATCAACAAGCAAATATGGTAGGCAGAAGCATAATACTCCCACCAAGTATGACAAATGCATCCTAGTTGAACACACCAAACTGTTGGATCATTGATCATCACTGTTTATGACTTCCCTAACCACTAATGTTCGCCCATGAAATACCTGCAAGAAATATATATAAAATTGGAAATATATGTTTAAAACTACATGCTCCAATCCAAATTGAAATGTTACAGGAAACCAGGAAAACTACCGATCCATTCGTCTCCACTGCCGCCTTAAGCTCATCATCAGAAGCAAATGAAATAAAACCATAGACGCGGTTTTTCCCTCCTTTGCGATCATAGAGCACCCTGGTGCTTAAGACACTTCCAAATTCACTAAAATATTTCCTCAAATTTTCAGGTTTCACGGACCATGAAAGATTGCCAATGTAGGCTTTGTGTGGGCTCTCAAAGACTATGTTCTTCTTTGGTGTTGTATATAAGGCCTTGACGTTCGTCCTTCCAGAAGTCATATCAGCCGAAAATTTCACACACATTTCTCTCCCATCAAGGTCCTGCAGGAAGACAGGTATTATATAAACACAACAAACATGGTAGAAGAAAAGAATTTCAAAACTTACTGAGCCATCCAAAGCAGTCATTGCTGCTTTAGCTTCTTGTATAGAGCTCATTGTAACATAACCGGAACCTCGGCTAAGACCAGTCTTGGCATCTCTGGATACCTGAAATAAGTCCATGCTTCAGTTAAAAATAAAAGCGTGAGCACTAACATCAAGGTTAGGTGGCCCTGGTAAGACTTGAGTGACTAATGTACAAGCTATTAAAAAATTCATGGGAAGCACTTTTGATTCATAGGAAAACCAAATTGAAGGAATCAGCAAAAGAAGATACATCTGAAAGATACAATTGAATTATCAAGCCATTGTATCTTCTTGTAGGCAGACAACATGTGAAAGATACATGTCTACAAAGTCATTTTAACTGTAAGAAGAACTTTTATGCAAAGAAAAAGAAGACACTGAATCATTATCAACGAACGTTATCATTCTTCGATCGACTGTGAAGTATATACAATTGATAGTGTAATTGCAGTTTCAGATAAAACAAATCAAAGATCTTTACAAGGCCAAATCTTTGTAATCAATGGAGAATGATAAGCTTGTTACCGTTTAAGAAAATGTGAATTAATTACTGTCAATCCTCATCTCGAAATCAAACACAACCCATTTCCCACGGA
Source organism: Boesenbergia rotunda (assembly GCA_024364735.1). Classification (NCBI taxonomy): domain Eukaryota; kingdom Viridiplantae; phylum Streptophyta; class Magnoliopsida; order Zingiberales; family Zingiberaceae; genus Boesenbergia; species Boesenbergia rotunda. The sequence goes on along the minus strand of JAGFNQ010000723.1, from coordinate 941,357 downwards.
ACTGGTAACTTGAAAGAAGAGTGGAACATCGGAAAAGGGAGAAGAGTGAACCTCGACCGAAACCACGGTGCCGTAAGGTTGGAATAGACCCAAGAGCTGGGAGATGTCGCAACTCCTGGGAAGATTGCATGCGTACAATTCGCACGGCCGGCGCTCCTGTGCGTTCGCCTCCTGGGCCACCGCCGCATCGGAGTCTTCTTCGTCCTTCGCCTCCACTGCTGCGTCGAAGGAATCGCCCAGATCCTCCTTTTTCTCCTCATCCGCAGCGACTGCAAGGGCGGCCTTCTTGGCTCGGGCAGGAAGAGGCGAAAGGGAACGGCGACAGTGGGAAAGGGAGAGACTAAAATAGGAGGCGGCGTGGAAGCGGAGAGAAGAGGAGGGGGAGGAGGAGGAGTTAAGGAGGAGTGTGGTGGGTAAATGGAGGGTTGAAGGTTTAAGGAAGGAAGCCGCAGCCATGCGATCGATCGGAGGAACAGAACGGCGGCCGCGAGCTACGAAGATAAGGAGAGGGCGGAAGAGGAAGAAAGGGCGATTTTTGTAAAATTTAGAGAAATTGGAGGATTAATATGTCAGATCCCATCCTCCGGGCTGAGCCGAACTTGGGTTTGAGTTTGGGTTTGGGCCGACCGCCGGTTTGGTTCGACGGTTTCTACATTCTACGCCACCCGACCCACCGATCTGTCTGTGTAGATCTCGGCGGAGCGGTCGAAGAAAGCGGAGGAGAAGATGCCGATCGGGGCGCCGGAGAAGGTCAGGCCGCAGTTCGTTCTTTTTGGGGATTCCATCACGGAGCAATCCTTCAAGCATGGCGGGTGGGGGGCTTCTCTTGCAAACACCTACTCGCGAAAGGTTCCGCTCTCATTTTTTTTTTTTACTATTTTTCTCGTTAACGCGATCCTCCTATTGCGAGTTTTCTGTATCGATCCGATCGTAAAGTGTACTAAATCTTCTGCATCTGTTCCTTTATAGTTGTCAAACTAGAAATTCTTAACTTTTCTTAAGAATCTTTGTCTGTGGATAGAGTAAATAGTGGACTTTTCCTTAAGAGGGAGTAGTTTGTTCTCTACTATGTTGGCGGAGAATAATAGGTACTTATTTCCAAAATTTGTGATTGTTGGGGCCTCTTAAATATACCTCAATCCCTCTTGTTTAATCATCTTCTGGTACTGGATCCAGAAAGTTAATTAGGATGCAATTTAAATGGAGAAGTACATTATAGAAAAGTTCAAGACAATTATGGTGTCATCTTAGAATATTTAGATTTAACTTCATTTCTTCATGCATGTTCTTTGAATTTTCAGCTGTTTGTCTTATCATGTTTACATCTTTCTCAATTTCAAGGCTGATGTGATTGTAAGAGGTTATGGCGGCTACAACACAAGATGGGCTCTATTTTTGCTTAATCACCTCTTTCCCCCGGTATGTCTTTCTTCCTCATTTGAAAATATGCAGTTATGTTTCACCCCATTTTTTCCATTGTTTTAGTTTTTAATTGGCTCTTTTGACCAAACTATTCTATTAGTTCAAGTCCACTTTATCAGACACGGGGAAGACTAAAATGGTTTATATTTATTTTAATTCATACCAAAAAAATCAGAATATGAAAAATAAAAGAAAAAAGACGCATTATCTAACTCAATCAATTTATGTATACTTTTGAATCTATGTGCACAGTCAATACATATTTCAGCTGTTGGCAAATGTTAGAAACTTAATCATATTCCATTTTATTCTGCCTTATTTGGTATTATAGAATATTTATTGTTGATATTATCAATTATTTATGTTTATATGATTTATAGTGATAATTTTCTTAATACAACCATGTATTTGTCTGACCATGCATCTAAACTGTGTTAACTATTAACTAGATCACGTGCCCCTTGCTTACAGTTTTTGGAACTCAAAATTTAAATAATTCTAAGTACCTTTGCCTTGTTCCCATCATCGTATGGATCTTGTTTATGCTAATTTATGTTCTGTGGTGAACTGAAAGCTTTTTTCTATGTTTGCAGAACTCCTTGACACCTCCTGCTGTGGTAACTATTTTCTTTGGTGCAAATGATGCAGCATTGTTGGGACGGATAAGTGAACGACAATATGTTCCTCTTGAAGAATACAAGGAGAACCTAAGAAAAATTGTCAAACATTTGAAGGTTACAATTCTTTATCTGGAGAAGTGCAATTCCCTCGTCAAACATTTAAATGCAATTGCGTAGAAAAGTAGCAAATAGATGCAGCTCGATCATATGATAAATGGTTAACTCATAAATCTATCAATCTTTAAATGGAATATCAAATCTATCACAATATTTAGATTTTAGTTCTAAACAGATCATGTGTCTGTCTATCTGCTGTTAATTTGGTGACATGGAGCTGCCATGGCAGAATGTGAGATTAGTCAATCCATCTACATAGTCTTCTGGCTGGGTACCAAATACAATCACGCCAACGTAGTGGAAAAAGTACTTAGGTGGGGTTGATTATAAGTTTAGGGCCAACTTTAGAGATAGTGTTTAAGAGTTTTTCCCACTTAAATTGGTGGCATGGCATGGCTGGTACCTAGTTGACGAATGATGTTAACACTAACCTGGACAAAAGAATGCAGAAGGATGAAAGAATTTAAGGTAAAACATAAAAGTTTGATATATTTTATAACTTTTAATTTTTATGAGATTTGAAATTCCATACAAAAGTAGTGATAGATTTATTAATTAACCTATGATAAAATTAATGAAAAATTTGTAAATATTTAATTCAAAGACAACTGTTAGACTCTATAATTTGACAAGTTAAATCAATTATAATTGACTGTCAAGGAATAAAAGCAAGGGATAAAAGGAAGCAGAGAAAGCTTCAGTTAAATAAAAGTGATTTGAAAGCTTATACATCCTTGCATAGTTCAAATGAGAGATAAGATCCCTAGAGTCTACTCCACATAGTTAGAACTAGCAACTACTAAACTGACGAAGAAATGTAATTATCACTTTCTCAGATCTAATTATTCCTTTAAAATCTATGCTCGAGTATTTGCGACAGTAGCAGTTGTGTTAACAGAACTTATAGATTTCGTCAAGGCTATAAATATAAGGTTCAAGTGTATATGCCAGACAATAAATATCCATAGGATAGTTGTTTATGGTGATATCCATATTTATCTGGACATGCTTAGATAAGATGCTCATTGTATCTGTTGTGCTAGAGGCAATCAAACTTTGTGGAGTATAAATGCTAGACTTTGTGCAATGACATTTCCGTAATCTTGTTATGAATTAATTGGTGTTGTATATCCTGAAAAGTGTAGATCAGCTTAAAACAAACAATACTAAACTTGTACATTTGTTGAGCTAAGGTTTCAGTTTCACTTCTTGCATGTAACAGATACTAGTTTTTCCGATTCATGTTTTGATGACATTCACTGCATATTGTTGAATGCTTTTGTTATTCACGTATGTTTTCCTTCCTGATCTTGTTGTGCATAATCTGATCTTTTAGGATTGTTCAGCCACTACACTGGTAGTACTGATCACTCCACCCCCAGTTGATGAGGATGGGCGGAAGGAATATTCAATGTTGGTTTGCTTCTTAATTCAGCTTTACACAGTAAAATAGCATATTTTGCTGTGGCATGTTTGTATAACTAGTGAGTTCAAATGCATACTACAGGCATTTCTGTTTGGCTTCTTTTCAAAACATTTTGAATTCATAGGATGTGTAGTTCAACACATATTCTGTTGAGGAGTTTGAATCATTCAGTTGTCTATTCTTCATCTATGGATAATTTTTTTTGTTTTTATCCAGCATATGTATGACCCATTTTACTTCCTTGCCCTTTCTTTTTTGGTTGTTTTGTTTCCTCTTCTTGTTCTTCATTGTTTTTACCGTTCAAGTACTGTTTGGTTCTCAGAATTCTTCAGACACATGTTAAACTAGTAGATTGGAACAGTTTTAGAACTTTTTTTTTTCTGGCTTTTCTTGACTTGCTCATCAGATTAAGGCCTAGTTCCAGCATGGAATTAGTGCAAGGATTTCTGTTTCTTTAACGTTAATAAATCTGGCCCAACATAAAATTGCGCTGACCAATCTAAAACACTCCACATCTTCGATAATAGCCAGATCAACTTTCGATCTGGCGTGCTTGAGATACTTTGCTGTGCATATAGTTGGTCAAATTTGACACTTTTATATTTGTTCATCAAACTGCTTTATTTAATCATGTAATGCAATTTTTGGTCTGTAATATCCTGACATTTAGCTTCTTTTTCACGAATCAGAGCCGTATATGGTGAGAATGCAATGAAACAACCAGAAAGGACGAACGACAATACTGGCACTTATGCAAGGCAGTGTGTGGAGCTCGCTAAAGAGTTGAATGTTCCCTGCATTGATCTATGGTCGAAGATGCAAGCAATAATAGGATGGCAGGAAAGGTTTCTAAGGTATCTGCAATAGTGCTTCACAAGTTTAGTCCTTTTTTTTTCTGTCTTAAGTTGTTTTCTCTATTTTTATTGTTGAAGTTCTCGCCAATAGTCTTCGAGGAATACGAGATTACTAAAGCAAGATACCCTATTTGTTAAATCATTTTTACAGCGACGGCTTGCACCTAACAAAAGAGGGCAACGCAGTGGTCCACAATGAAGTGGTACGAGTACTCATTGATAACCATCTCGATGATGAAAGTATGGAATACGATTTTCCCCATCACTCGAGGATCGACGGTAACCACCCTGAAAAAGCATTTGCAGCTGAGAGCTAGATCTTTATTTACCTCCCCATGCTAGAGACATGCAAATTCTTCAAACTTTTCATTTCATTTTCTTGTGCTAATTGCTCATCATTCCAATATTTTGTTGAGCTTGTGCTATCCTTTGTAATGGCAAAACAAGTTTCGTATTAATTCAACTATTTGCGAGCTAAAACCGTGATCCATCCCATTGTTTGGCGTGGCTTTTATTCTTTATCATCTCCCTGCCGCATGGTTTTATGACCTGAAAGTTCCGAAGCTTGATGCAGTGCATCGATCGTGTGAAGAAATGACATGAAGTCACGTCACGTCACGTCTTTGAATTAGTGGATGATCATAAGAAGGACATCGTCCATCTCCAGCCTCCTGCACCATTTGGTATGGCAATATACTTGCACGGTGGAGGCTAACCTGACATGCACTAAGCTCAGCTCACGAAGCAGCTTTCACTTTTGAGCACGCTTCCAGTCCTCCACCATCGTATAATTACTTGATATTCTAATTCCATTTCCCATGGTCAGAATTCACTTCGCCATACGAGGAAAAATTCCAAGTTGCTGCTGCGTCAGACCCACTACCTCCTCTTCCTTTCCTCAGAATATTACAGACGATCAATAGGTTGCGACACCAACTAATCTTTTTTACTCTTCATAAGAATTCCAACTAATATATATATATATATATATATATATTATATATATATATATATATATATATATATATATATTGAAAAGGGCAATGGATTATAAGTTTGCACTACAAGGAATCATCTTGGAACCATCCTTTCATTTGACATCTATTTCTCTCACGGTTGTCTTTTTCCAAAATAAAAAAAAAGACCAAGTTGTCTACTTACTAGATCCTCTCTTTGTAGTTATGCTCATGTATATATGTTTGGCCTTTGAAATCCTTATTTAACATGAAGAAAGAAGAGGTGGATTACGTTTTGGTTCCTTCTGGCCTCGCAGTGATGGTGTGTTACCATCTCTGGCTCTTCTACCGGATCCTCCACCGCCCCACCACCACCGTCATCGGCATCAATGCCGCCAACCGCCGCATCTGGACTCGAACCATGATGGAGGTGCATTCCTATAACGATATTTATTCATCAATTTTGTTAGTCGAATGATCGCTGTGTGCGCGCGCGCATACACAGGATTCAGCGAAGAATGGAGTGTTGGCGGTGCAAACGTTGAGGAACAACATCATGGCGTCGACGTTGCTAGCGTCGATGGCCATCACGCTCAGCTCGCTGATTGCCGCGCTGATGACGATCGTGGCCGCCAGTGGGGGGCGGCAAGAGATAAAAATCGTGGTGGGGGACACGAGCGAGGTGGGCCGGTCAGTGAAGTTCTTCGCGATCCTGGTGTGCTTCCTGCTGGCGTTTCTGCTCAACCTGCAGTCGATCAGGTACTACAGCCACGCCAGCATGCTGATCAACGTGCCGGCGGAGCGGCAGCGACCGGAGGGGGCGGAGCTGGCAGTGGAGTACGTGGCCGCGACGGTGAACAGAGGAGGATACTTCTGGTCGCTCGGCCTCAGGGCCTTCTACTTCTCCTTCCCGCTCTACTTGTGGGTCTTCGGCCCCATTCCCATGCTCTGCTGCTGCTTCCTTCTCGTCTTCATGCTCTACTTCTTGGACGTCTATGCCGGCCAGAGCCACCAACAACAGCAGATGATAAAAGAAATGGAGAGGAATTAGTTAGTGACCACAATCTAATGACTGTATTAACAATGCATATTGTTATTTTTTAGCAATTCTTCGTGTTTAATCAACTTAAGCCAACGCTTGAGATAAATATGTAATGCAATACAAACACTGGAGAAAAGTAAAGAGAATAGCTTCGAGGCTAGAAACAATTCGAACCAATCTCAACTAAATCATAAAATACTGAATGTTAACTGAACAGCTTCCCGAACTAACCATCAGACAAGTTCATTCTCGCCTTCCGCCGCCCTTTCGAGTACCGTGAATGAACTCGGGAATCATCCTGTGTTGGCAGTTGCGGCCCTCGCATTAACTCATCATCTTCTTCTCCTGTTATTCTGCGATTTATGATGATCCTGCGTTGCGAAAGCAAGACCGTCCTTCCGTTTGATTCCCTGTTATCGTCGAAATTGTAATTGTCCTCTTGTTGTGGATGGCTTGTTGGGGTCGTCCACTCACTATCATCGTTTGCATTCAACTGGATGCTTCGTCTTGGCTTCCTTGGCTTTGGCTCAATCTTGTAACCTGGACTGCTGCTACCTCTTACAAAACTACCGCTGCCAGTGTGACTCGTTGACTGACCATCCCAATTTCCACGAAAGCCAGCATCGCTAGCGTGCTGCTGCCTGTCTGGGAAATTCTGTACCTGCTTAGTTTCGCGGCGCCTGCCCTTTCTATTTTCTCCTTTCTTGAAGCTTTTACTCTCTATTTCCAGTTGCTTGTTCTTCTCCGGACGGGGAGATCTGCTAGCTTCTAACAGGGGATATTCAAGTGGTTGGATGTTGTGCAAATCTGATTCCGGTGCAAACCCAATCGGCCACTTCGACTCATCCATTTTTCTGAATGTAATAGAAATTCTGTAATTTCCAGGGGAAACACACGGGCAAGTCAGTTCCGAGAGCAAAAGGAAAAGGGATATTTAGATGGAGTTGAACTTACCTTTTGGCTGTCACAGCTGGGATACAGTGCTTTGCTACGTCGGCCCCATTACCATTGATAACAAGTACCGACCTAGACAAGGGAGGAAACAAAGGATCAGCCAGGAAGAGATGCAAATTCTGTACTTCTGTAGTGTCAAATGTAACAAGTGGATCATAAATTATTGAACTTACCCAACTGGCAAGGGGATTCCGATAGAACCATTGAACTCGCCCGGCCCGACAATCTGTAATTTTGATCCAAAGACTATATTGCACTCACTAAGAAATGACACAGTACAGAATGGTCGAACAAAATCATGGCTGTCAATATGAGGTGGTATGCAGTCTCCAGGTTCATAGATATTGACAATACAACTGTCAGGGATACATGTTGTTGGAAGCACATGCCAGCGAACTAGCCGTTTTATTATCACCTTGAAAAGTTGAGGAAATGGATCAGCAAGGACATTCTTCAAAATGCCTGGAGGATTTCCATTCTTATCCTACAACCAAATACTTATTAGTTTGATCAAATCTTCCCTCCAGAAACGTGAACAGTTAAAGAAAAAAAAATACAGTACCACAGCGTAATTATAGCAGCATCCGAATTGAATTGTCACTCGTCCTTTGCCACGCATCCATTTCTGTGGTTCGGAATATGTGTGTTCTACAAGTACAACCATTCATGAAGCAATCAAAAACTTGCATGGATGTGAAAGAATATAAAATTAAAAGTTTAAAACATGATCTTAAGTGGTGACGAGTACACCAGAATGCAAAGGACGATCCAATTTCCAAAGAACAACCCTAGCAAATAAGTATCAGTGATGTAATACTGAAGTGCAATTCTCTTCAAGACAAGGAAAATGATTGTCTTAAGTATCAAAGTCACGCTTAGGAATTAAGATTCTAAAAAATTGTAATGTGAAATCCTGAAGAAGACAAAGGGAATCATGAATCTGGGTCTGAAATATTTGCTACAAATGGAACTGTCAAGGATATGGTAAAGGTTGCTTATTAAAATATGACTAACTATATTGCTATTGCAACAGAGGTTCCATTTAAAACTAAAAGATAGATTACAGTAATCTTGAGCCTATTCCCTCAGCGTTTATAGTAGTTTAGTGCTTAATTAAGTGAAACAGTTAGTTTATTTGAATCATCTAAATGAAGCAAAAAACAATTGTTTATACTGACTTTTGACTCTTAAAATAAATACAATTAGAATGTTAAATGGCCCAATATGCTTGAAGAGATTTCAAACTTGATTATTCAGCTGTACAATTTAGCGAGTTTATAAATTAATTTTACAAGACACATTCCAAAGGAAACATAGGCTATAAACAAGAAGCCTTGTTAATCTCAACTTTCACGTATCAGCCACACAGCTTATCTCACCAAACTATATGCAAGGTTCAATCACTATAAATATCCAAATCTTCAAAATTTGCTTAATTGCAGCCAACACCATTGTCTTTACAGTTTTAGTAGATTTAACCTGCCTAACCACAGTTAATTAATGGAATTGAACATATCTATATCAATTTAATTTTTTTTCTCATGATCATCTATCATCCATTGGAGTTTACATAATTATGCTCAGATAATATCATTCTTGTTTTTATCTTTTATAATAATCTCACAAATTCATTTTATCATTTACTGTTATTCTAAAATTTTAAGCATGTTATTTACTAGCTACCTGACATTCCAGTACATAAAGTACGGTTGGTCATACTTGTCATATAAAATTTTATTTAATCTTAAGGACACATCACGATTGTACAAGATTGTTTAACATCTTCTCTATTCCAATCACTCACTCTTTCTATTCATGATTTCTTATTTAGTTATTTGGCACCCTAGTTTAGTCCCACAGAAAATTGAGTTAATGAAAGGGTTTATTAGCCTAGACAAATGAGCTACAACCATCTTGAGCTTAAGAATTTTGGATAAATGGCTGAACTTGGCAAGTGTGTCATTATCTCATCTATAGAGATAATGACTAATTGAATAAAGTGGACGTTATCTTAGGTACAAATACAATGATGATTGTCTCTTATTTTTCTTAAAATCCATATCAAACAATGTTAAAATCCTAAAGAAAATAAAGTATAGGATACTTATTTCTTACTCATTAGAAGGGACATCCAAAAGACACAATGACGAACACTTTATGCTACGTGAAGGACAAAGCTAAACCAGTACTATTATTTTTCCTAACACATTGGAAATGATGACCTAATTAAAGATGCTTATAACTCGCTTATAGTTGAGTTCTCCTTGGTGGGGGAATGATGCAAAGTGAAAATTAAATTTAATTAAATATAACTGATCTTGATAATTATATTAATTTGGGTGTCAAAATTTAGTAACTTTTAATTTGGTAGAGATCATTTTAATTTGGTCATAGTTTAATGTGTATCTTTTAGCACGAAATGGTTCTTTGATTTGGTAAGATTTTAATAGGACTATTGTGATGGTATTTCATTCCTAATTTAGTTGGTATTGAGTTTATAAAAGCAGTGACATGTTCATGTAATATTCAAGCTTTTGTTGATAACATTGTATCCATTATCTGAGGATAACTACCACTTTGTTTCATCAATTTATATGCCATATTCCTTTGTGGTTCGGCTGTTCAATATTAGTGTTGCATCAATTTTTCCCAACCTTCTTTCTTTCTCTAATTGTTTTCACACTTTGTAGGAAAAGACATAGGGATGTTGACCTAGCCTTATAACAAATACAATCAGAATCCATACTTTTATAATTTTGACATTATTCACGTTTTGCTAATAAGGCTTAATGCAATGCTTAACTTTTTCAAAGAAAGATCAGAAGTGACGTTGCTATTTTAAAAATGAGTATTCATATACTTTTATATGTTTAAAATTTGAATACTTATAAAATATATAAGATTGAGAAGAAGAAAAAGAAGAAACTTAATTTAATTCCAAGTCAATCCAAATTATCTTTATTAACTTGATTTAAATTCTCTTAGAACGTCATGGGCTAGCAACTTAGAACCATGAATGGAAATGAAAAATCCTACTAATTAGCTTCTTAAAAAAGGATAATTGATATTTAATCTAACCCAACTATCATGAAGTCTTGTTTCTCAATCAACATAACTCACGATGACAGGTCAGCATTGTGTAGAAAATTAAATATTTCTTACAATTAGCAAAGTGCTCAAATATGCTAGAGATAAAAATTAAGCTCAATCAATGATGTACATACTCAAAAGAACCTAATGGATCATACATGTTCTTTGAATGAGATTATGTAATCAGAATCAAACCCATCACCTTTGAGCAGAGACAGACTACAAAGTCACCAATTAGTGATTCCCTTACACACTGATTTTCCATTTCAGAAATAGCTAAACCTTCAGATGACTTTTAATAAGTGTAGTTCATTTGTTTCCATCCATCCAAAGACCATAAATAATCTAACCAATTATGTGTCTGATTGCAATAGAAAATTGTTTAACTTCTGATTATGCCACACCCCTATGTACTGTCTATGAGACACAGCAACAATTGAAAGGACTTACCAGAAAAAAATGGCTAATAATCATAACTAGAAATCAAGAATTCAAACAGCAATTTTATCTGCATCAAAATAAAATAAAATAATATAAGAATTATTTGCACACTATAATCTTTTCTGGACCGGTGCTCATACTATTAGTTCAATCGAACAAACAGAAAGCACAGATTGATAAAACTTGAGCACAGAGAAGCTGTTAGTCGTCCAAGAGGGTATTCAACATTTATGAAGTGAAACTACAAAACCATGTATCAACCATATATTTGTGAAGTCAGCACAAAATTTGTGCCCGGTAGGTATTTGGACAAAAACTAACAAAAGAACAATATGGCTTGATGATGATGATTGCTTCTCATATCTATTGATCTTTTATTACATTATTTCTAAAAAGTGCCCAATTTCCATTATGGTTCTTGAGTCTTTAGCTTAGGGTTGACAATAAATAAATAAACACGGCTGAAAGCTAAGATTTTTATGATGCACTCACCTCCCAACTCATGATTCTTCCCTTTCTCTTGCAGTTCATACACCAGATCCACAATTCTTTTCTGCTCGGCAGCGCTGAATACTCCAGTATGCAGCTCGAGGCCATTGAGGATATTAACGATCTTGTCATTGACCCTCTCCAGGCATATGAAATCCTTCTTCCTGACAACATTCCTAAAGCGTATTTCTTCCCTCTGCTCCCTCGACAATCTCGTCTCCTTCTTCGCAATCTCCCTTTTAACTCTTGCCGCTCCGTCAATCGAAGTTCTCCCTGCCTCCTCCGTCTTTTCCTCCTGCGCCGCAGCCTCCTCGAGCTCGTCTTCCTGAGCCATGTCGGCCCAAGACATCCGGATTCGGGGAGACTCCGGCAAAGACGTCGGATCCGGGTCCCACCCAGTTGGTTGGGTATCGGGAAAGGGGCTAGCGAAGCTAGCGGAGGCATAAGACGCCTGATCCTCCGTGGTAGTGGACCCGGAGGCATCCGCGTCGGCTTCGGCGGTAAACCCTAAAGAAGAACAACACCCCAGCGAACTAAGTAATCTAGCATTCTTCCAAAGGGAAAAACAAATCAAGAACCAGGAAGGGAAAGGCGATACCTGGGCGAAGGGAGTCGATGCGGCCGCGGAGAGTGGCGGAGCAGCCGTCGCAGAGGGATCGGGTGAGGAAGGGAAGCCAATTGGTGAGGAACTCGGCGGCGATCTCCAGCTCTTTCGGATCGAACTGCTGGAGGAATAAATCGCCGTCCTCCATGAGCAGCAAGCAGTCTTCTACTCTTCTTCCTTCGCCCCCACACTCTCTCTCTCCGCCCTCTCTCTCTCTCTCTCTCACTCTCTTTCTCTCTGTCGTTTGAGTTCTTTTCTTATTTGGAAAGTTAGGATTAGACCGAATCATCGTAAATCTTTACTGCTCCCACCAAATATCGCGACGGTTCATTACCCCCTATTTTATTTATTTCTATTTGACCTCCTATAGTGAATAGTTTGTAAAAAGAAAACAAGATACTCCTATTTTATGTTAGAGTAATGATAAGGAGAATGACAGCGGATAGAATATAGATTATTCTGGGATGAAAAATTTCAGAAGGATTTACGAAAAAAGAATAAGAAAGTAATAACGAGATAAGGAGTAGCCAAAACTGGGCTTAAACCTTATTGAGAAAAACAAGAGCGAGAAGAGAAAAATAGAGATATAGCCGTAACGTGGCTTAAGCGAAGCAAATTGATTCAATATCTAAAAAATATGTTCTAAACATCATCTAAGCATGAGTTTATATAACACTCATATCCCTAAAAAAACTCTAAACCAACCAAACTTAGCCCCCTAAAATTTAGGAACAAATTTAACCAACAAAACTTAGTTTCTTAAGATTTAAGAACAAACTAAACAAAAAAATATATAAAAAAAAAACAAATTATTTCCTAAAGATTTAAGCCAACAAAACTTAACCCCTCTCGTTGGACGCCGAAGTGGGAAGCTTGAGTAGGAGCTGCGGCGGAAGTTGTGGGAGGAGACGAGCTGCGACCTCGCCACCGTGCCCGCCTTGTTCGCCGTCCCCGGGTTCACCGTAGCCGTCAAAGCCGCATCCCTTCTACCTGGTCGACTTCGCCTTCTTCAGTACTCGATTCGCTTCGTTCGATGAGCTGCGGCGGGTCGAAGCCGGCGATGGGCAGAGAGAACCTCAAGCGCAAGGCCATAGAGGTCCAGCAACGCATACGGTCTGGGCGCCACCTCCGCATCGCCTCCTCCACCGATCTCCTCTGCTCCGAGGATGCGGACGACAAGTATGACCTCCTCCGCGGAGGCGAATACGGTGGAAGCGGAGGAGGAGAAGGGGAAGATACAACCCCTTCCTTAACTTTCTTTTTCTTCGCGAAAAGGCGTCGAGGGCCGAGACTTCAAGCGGCGAGCACCGCCTTTTCCATTTTCCAGGCCGCATTCTCCATTCTCTAGAAAACGACATTTTGTCATTTTCTATTCTAAAAATGATTCCTAAAAAAAAAAAAACAAACAAAAATACTAAAAATAAAAAAAAACAAAAGACTAAAATATTTCTAAGATTTAGCAACAAACTAAATAAAAATATATAACCAATTAAAAAAACCCTAAATATATAAATCTGAATATTATTTTGGATCTCCTCCTGCATCAGAGAGTGAAAATGGGAGAGTGAAAATAATAATGAATGATGTGGCATGATTTGACATGACGTGACGCTTTACATACACACGTCCGATTATCGCTTGGACACCATCGGCGGCCTTCGGCCGTCGTCTCGAATTAAACTATACCCTAGGAGGCACGGTAAATCCATCGGAGATCGTACATACAAGGTGTCATGTCATTCACTATGATTTTCACTCTCCCAATCATTATTCTTTATGTTAATTCGATCTGAGAAAAAGGAATATTTTTTTTGGCTTTGTTAAAATTTTGATTTTTATTTATTATTATTATTATTATTATTAATATAGCCTACCATTGTCATTCAATTAAATAGAATATTATAATAGATATATTATATATTATTTAAATCTTTAGTTCTCCTCTTTTGTTGTGCATAAAATTAGTTAAGTTTTGACTGAGGATGAAGTTACGAGATTACGACGAAAATGACAACAAGAATAATAAAGAACACATAAGATTTATGTGATTTTTTTTCTGTCAAAGATTTTCCACGTAAATCTTATATGTTCTCTATTGTTCTTATTGTCGGTTTTCGTCGTAATCTCGTAACAAGTGGTATCAGAGCCAAATTAGTTTGATTTTGTGGATTTCAACCGGGATTAATAACAATGACAAGCATGAAGTATGATATTCCGCTTTTGGATCGCAACACCAGGTTTACGCTGTGGCAAGTTAAAATGCGAGCGGTGCTGGCGCATCTAGACTTGGGTGACGTATTGTTCAGGATAGACAACATGCCCTCGACATGGACAAAGGAGGAAAAGGAACGTAAGGATCGAAAAGCCCTATCTTAGATCTACCTTCACCTATCGAATGAGATTTTATAGGATGTTTTGAAGGAGAAATCCGCTACTGCACTATGGCTAAAACTGGAGCAGTTGTGCATGACAAAAAGTCTTACGAGCAAACTGGGTCTGAAACAACGTTTATATTCTCATCGCATGACAGAAGGTACGTCGTTAAGAGATCACTTGACCATGTTTAAGGAAATCGTCTTTGACCTATAGGCTTTAGAGGTCAAATATGACGATGAAGATTTAGCATTGATCTTACTGTGTTCTTTACCCTCATTATATACGACTTTTAGAGATACTATGTTATATAGTCGTGATACTCTTACTTTGAATGAGGTTTATGATTCATTATTTTTGAAAGAGAAAATGAAATAGCTTATCGAAGGATCTGAGGCTCAGGGTGAGGGTCTTATTATTCGAGGAAGGACTCAGGAGAAAAGCTCTGGTGATAATATCAGGGGCAGGTTGAAATCCAGAAATAGGGATAAGATCTGTAATTATTGTAAGAAGAAGGGTCACATCAAATCAGAATGTTACAAGCTGCAGAATAAGAATAAAAATGGCATGTGAAAATTCAAGGGGAAAACAACCAGAGAAGTCTGGTGAGGCTGATGTTGCCGAAAATCACAGTGATAGTGAACTTTTCGTTGCATCTGATGTTGATTTGAAGCAAAGTGAGGAATGGATTCTTGATTCTGGCTGTACGTTTCATATGTGTCCCAATCGGGATTGGTTTTCAACATATGAAACGGTTTCAAGTGGTGTCGTTTTGATGGACAATAATGCATCCTACAGAATCTTGGTATTGGTACAGTCAAAATTAAGATGTTTGATGGTGTCATTCAGACAATTGGTGATGTGAGGCACGTGTAGGGATCTCCCGGTGACATAAACGCAAAACCAAAGCGGAAATAAGATCCCTCGAGCGATCCATGCAAAAGAAAAACTCGTACAAAGTCGATCTACAACTACTTATCTCATAGATATACCTTTGATGGGTGCCCTTTCGTTTATCCCGCTCGTCCAAGGTGCGCCGGATCTCTTGCACGTTCAAGCGTCCGTGCCTCTATGTGTATCCACACGGACACGATCTCTCTACTTCGGAGAAGAACTACCTTAGTTGTGCTAGCAACTTGAGATAGTTCACAAAAGCACCAAGAACCCCATAAAGGGTTTCGGCCCAGAGGGAGAAGAGGAAGAAGAGAGGAAGGGAAGGGGGAAAAAACTCTGATCATCCAAAAGATAAGACCCTCTTTTATACTCATCCCATGAATATGAAGAGGTTTTTATCCCTTTAGCTTCCCTTCATTAATGTCAATAAAGAGCACATCTTCTCATGTGACTCTTCAACTTCTCTCCATTCAATGAAGAGAGACTTTTTCCTTTTCCTTTATTATTAATTCATTAAACACTTTAATGAATTAATATCTCATGAGTTCCCGACCAGGCCTCCCGAGCTCTCGACTAAGTCTCCCGAGCTCCCGACTAAGTCTCCCGAGCTCCCGACTAGGTCTCTCGAGCTCTCCGAAGCATCGTGTCCTTAGTGTGTGACCCAATAGGTTCTCGTAACGTTGGCAATGTGTCTAAACTGCTTTAGACACATAAGCAATGAGCGGCATCTAGCAATGCATCATTGCTACCCAAGTAACAAGAAAAGTCGAGATCCGACTTAACCTCCGTGAATATGATAATGTATGACCTTGTCCTTCTATCCTTGATATCTAGATTGACCAATGAGGCATAGACCGTGTCATCCTCGATCAACCTTGTGTTTCTTGATCCCCGAGTAGCCTCACTCAAACAAATGAGCTCAATATCTCATATTGACTCATTTGAGCATGGTCATGTGTTTTAGTAGTCCTACTCGATCAAGGGGCCCACAGATATCACTCCCGTCATATGGGAGGGATAGATCCCATCTACATCACTCACATCCCTCTGCATTATTCATTACATACCCAGTGACCACCTTTATAGTCCACCTTGTTACGGGTGACGTTTGACGATACCAAAGTACACAACTCCTTATGTAGGGAACCGTAGTGACTTCAGGTCTAAGAACTATTCATACTAATAGTCACATGAGAAAGTTTATGACACTCATATGACAATCTATGAAACTTTCTCATGGCGGGTCAATTCAGTATACATTCTCTAATGTATACCCATGTGTCAACTTGATATCTTATATCCATGACTTGTGAGCTCAAGTTATTAATGGATCTACATGCTAGTCTCCATGCATTAATATTGTCCTTGAATATTAATGCTTGACTAGAAATGGTTTAGTGTAGTATTCTCTACATTATCTCACTATCGATTCAACCAATCGATATGTCATCATATAATTGGCTCTAGGCTCCTACTAACAGCACATCCCTGATATGAAGAGAAATATGATCTCTTTGAGTATTCTTGATTCTAAAGGGTGCAAGTACACTGGTGAAGGTAGAGCTGTGAAGGTCAGTAAAAAGTCTCTTGTTATGATGAAGGGACTGAGGAGAACTGTCAGTTTATATGTTCTGTATGTTGATGCAGTCTGACCCGATTGTTGTTTTGGTGTTGACACTGATTTAAGTTTTGGTTGAGTGAATTCAGATTAAGTCCTGGTCGGGGACTGGGCACGGAGTGATTGAAATCCTAGTGAGTGAAGCTAGGTGACTGAAATCCCGGTGAGTGAAGCGGGGTCCTGGTGAGTGAAGCCAGGTGATTGAAATCCCGGTGAGTGAAGCCGGGTCCTGGTGAGTGAAGCCAGTGTTGGTGCAAGTTGCATCAATGATGTTCTCCTTTAAGTGTTTTAATGTTTGACAATACACTTAAGTCAGTGATACAACGAACAGACAAAGGGGAGCAAAGGAGAAGTAAACTAAGCTGAAGAAAAGTCCTAGTTAATCTAGGCATCGAAACCCTAAGTCCAGCGAAGGGCTGCTGGGCACCTAGCGAAGGGCTGCTAGGTATCGAAACCCTAAGACCTAGCGAAGGGCTGCTGGGCACCTAGCGAAGGGCTGCTAGGTATCGAAACCTTAAGACCTAGCGAAGGGCTGCTAGGCACCTAGCGAAGGGCTGCTAGGCATAGAAGACCTAGCGAAGGGCTGCTAGGCACCTAGCGAAGGGCTGCTAGGAACCTAGCGAAGGCTGCTAGGCCCTGCGAAGGACTGCTAGGGCCTGGCGAAGGACTGCTAGGCACCTGGCGAAGGACTGCTAGGTAATGAAGTCTTGGTCCAAGGGACTGAGCAACTTAGCTGAGCGATGACTAAGGACAGGAGTAGAGACGGGTCAGGGTTTGGGCGTCTCGAGGTCCGGAGGTATCGGAAGTTAAGCAAAAGTCCACCCGAAGGACTGGGTGGCAACCGTCTCCTGAAAGGAGTAGGTGAAGGGCAAGTTCTCGGGGATGGGAACTTGTGCCGGTTCGACCTAGGGTTTCGTGGAGATCCAAAGTCCGAACCAAGTCCTTAAGCCTAATATTGTATGTATATGTGCTTTGTGTTTGTGTATCTTGCAGGTACCAAGAACCAGAGACAAAGCAACTTGCTGGAAAAGGGCTGATGGGGGCGCCCCCAGTGTTGGGGGCGCCCAGAGCAGAGCATAAGAGCCAGTCTTGTGTTTAAACTATGAATGGGGGCGCCCGGAATGATGGGGGCGCCCGGAGTAAAGAAGAAAATGCAGTTTTCGTGAAGTAAGCAGAATAGGTGTCAAGGGGGGCGCCCGGAAAGTCTGGGGCGCCCGGGTTGAAACCTATATTTGCTGTTTCAGGTTCGAAATGCAGATAAGCGCTCAAAGATTTTATCACCTGCGGCGAGGTAGGCGCAAGGATAAGGTTTGACCGAGTTATTAGGGGTGCCCCCGACGTCCAGGGCGCCCCCAGGAGTGCTATATAAGGGGCTTTGACCCCTTTGCTTCAACAACAACTTCCAAGAGCGATTCCAAGCATTCTGACCGACGACAACACGCTAGAGACGAGGCTCTACGACCGGGAGGCTCCAGGAGGAAGTGCGCGGCACTTCGGAGGTCCAGATCGGCCGAGCTTCAGACTTTGTCTTGTTGGTTTGCTTTTATTTAAATTCCGCACTTAATTTTTTATATTATTGCTTGTAATCTTGCACTGTAAGTCGGGTTTCTCCGCCTCCGGAAAGTCCGGGAAGGAGACCAATAGTGGACGGGCGTTCCCGTGCACAGACCTTGGATGTACTAACCCTGGGGGGTCGGGAACCAAGTAAAAATCCCGCTGTGTCCCTGTCTTGTTTTTACTTTATTTTTATTTACTATTCCACTGTACTAACGCTCTGAGTAGATCGAAAGTTTACGAAGTTTCCGCAAAAGATTTACGATCGATATTCACCTCCCCCTCTATCGATGGCACCGGTCCTACAATTGGTATCAGAGCCGAGCCGCTCTTCACCGGACTAACCGCCGACGGAGCAACGACGCCAGGAGTTGAGGGGGAGCCCAGGGGTGAATCAGGTACTTTTAATTTTAAAATGTCCATTTTTAAATTCCATGTTATATGCTTCACATGCAGGGAGAGAGGGCACTACAAAAATCAGTGCCCTACTCGTAAGACTCGGTCCACACCACCGGCGGCAAAGGAGACACCAGCGCCAGGAGTCCGGAGGGACAAAAATCACATCAGATGCTTCAAGTGCGAGAAATACGGACACTATAAGAACAAGTGTCCGGCGAAGGTACGTAAGATTTATGTTCCAAAAGTTTTACAAATTCCTGCACTGTCTTTAGATAATGTAGTTAATTTTCCTGATAAATTAGATTTACTACACAATAGAATTAATATCTTGCAGGTCAAATTAGAAAATGTAGATATGACTAAAGTATCAAAAATTAATTGTTTAATTCAGAATATAAATTCAATAATTTCTAAAATTAATTCTGATAATTTTAATGCTGATAAAATTAATTCTGAAAATTTTAATGCTGATAAAATTAATTCTGATAATTTTAATGCTGATAAAATTAATTCTGGTAATTTTAATGCTGATAAAATTAATTCTGATAATTTTAATTGTGAAATTATTAATTCTGATTCAGATAAATTTTATCCTAAGGATAAATCCGAATTCAAATTGGAAAATTCTTTAGATAATTATGAATTCAAATTTGAAAATCCGTTGTATAAATTTGAATTCGAATCTAAAAATTCTAAATATAACTCTGAAGTTAGTAAAATTAATCTAGAAATTAACTCTGAAAATCTTAAAGATGATCCAGAAAGTAATTCTGAAAATCTTAAGGATAATCTAGAGATTAATTTTGAATTTATTGAAAATATTGAAGATGTGTCTGAGGATAATTTTAAAGATAAAATTCTCTTAGATAATAACTTAATCATAGATAATATTGAAGATTATTACAAAACCTTAATTAGTGGCCCAAATTATTCCACCTATGTTGTGAATATTAAAAGATATAATTTTAAGGATAAGGAGGATATAGAACTATCTAAGATCAAGGCCATAATTAATAAAATTTACAAAAATTCAAATAAATCTAAATTATTAAAAAAACTTGGAAAGATAGACAAAGATAAAGAAGAAATTTTTGAAATAATGAAGATGACGAACATAAACCCATAACTATTAATTAATCATTATAACCTTAGTAATTAAATATTAATTAAATCTTAATTAAATCCTAATTAAATTCAAATTAAATCTTAATTAAATTCAAATTAAATCCTAATTAAATTCAAATTAAAACAAATTAAATCCTAATTAAATTCAAATTAAAACTAAATTAAATTCAAATTAAATCCTAATTAAATTCAAATTAAATCCTAATTAAATTCAAATTAAATTCGAATTAAATTCAAATTAAATCCTAATTAAATTCAAATTAAATTCGAATTAAATTCAATTAAATATTAATTAAATCAATTAAATTCATTTAAATATTAATTAAATCAATTAAATTCATTAAATATTAATTAAATCAATTAAATTCATTTAAATATTAATTAAATCAATTAAATTCATTTAAATATTAATTAATTCGGATTAAATTCAATTAAATCCTAATTAAATTAAATTATCTTAATTAAAATTAAATTAAATTAATTCAAATTAATCAATTTCAAATTAATTTAAACTTCAATTAATTCTTAATTAACTTGAATCCAAAACAACTTAAACTCGAATTAAACTAAAACTTTACCCAAACCGCAACAATTAATTTAATAAAATTAAATATGTCAAAGTGGGTTGACATATTCGCGGGTTCACACGACATGTATCAAATAGGGAATTTGATACATCATTAGAAACTTAAATAAAATGATTGGACTTGTTTGACTCATGCATAATTGCCATGTCATGCATTTGCTACTTCTTTTAAATATATGACATGTCATTCATATTTAAATTTTATGCATATATTAGAACGGTTATAGGAAAAAGAATAATTGAAACTTGATCAACATGGTATTGGGTGGCGGTGAGATGATAGTACGTTAGGGAAGCCAATTCTAATAAGGTCAAGTATACTCTACTTGGTCTCTTTAGACTGGTGAAACTAGCCGAAGCTACCGATCCAAGACCCAAACTAGTTAGACCAGAATTTTTCAAAAAGTAATTTTGAAAATGAAATTTCACTAAAAGGCTTTGTCAAGGAAAGAGTTGATGATCCAATAAGGCTACGACCAAAGAAGGCCTAGTGCCTCGCCAAGACATGGAAGCCAATTTTTGAAATTCAAATTCAAGTTACTCCTTGTCAAATTCAAATCTAACACAAGCTTCAATTAAATCTTAGAGTTAATAATATATTAAGAAAATCAAGCATCTCACAATACACCTATAAGGCAACCATGCTTGTTGTATTGATACATCTAAAATGGGTGAGATGTTAAGGACTAATGAATTGAAAAATGTTTTTCAAAATTGTTAGAATATTTTCCTAAAAATATATTTTCAAAATAGTGCTTCAACATAATAATGTTTTTATGGAATTCATGCTTGTCTGATTGAATATACATATTATATGTTTTCAAAAATTATATCTTTTCAAAATTGTTTGACTCACTTAATTAGAGACAAGCTTCTTAGGACAACACTAAAGTTCCTTAAGACACTTAGATAGAGTCAAACGGTATCGGGTACAGGGGGAGTGCTTTTTATTTTTTTTGGTTTTCAAAAATTACACTTTAAACATTACTATTATTTGAAAAATACTTTTCGAAAACTGCGCTAGCTTTAAATCATTTAATTACTTGTGTTTTGAAAAAGGGTTTATGTTGTAAATATTATATGTTCAAAAATTTACCTGTTTCTTTGACTTTGATAAACCCTAAAGACACAGAGGAAAGGCCCACTTCATGATCATCAAGGACTCCTAGGATGTGTCAAATTTAGGGGGAGTCTGAGTCAAAAGAAGAATTTCAGAAAAGTTTTTTTTGGTAATTATTCATTTTTTTTGTTAAATAATTCCTTTTAATCTGAATCAAACCTTAAGACTCAGAGGAAGAGTACTTGTGGTCAACAAGCTTCCCAGGACTGAGTCAAGTTTAGGGGGAGATCAAATTAAAAGAATTATTTAATAACATGTTTTCATATCTTCAAAATCTTGCTAAAAATCTAAGTCTTTCAAAATACTATTATTCTATTTGTTAGAATTTGTGTGACTTATGAAATTATTCTTGAAATAATGTTTACTTGGGTTGGAGAATTTCCAGGACACTTAGGAAATATCCTTGTAGTCAACAAGGTTTCCCAGGATGGTGTCAGACTGGAAAATAAACCAAGTCAAGTAAAATATTGGGTCTTCAAAAGTTCACACATTTTTCAAAATCCACTAGCATATATTTTCAAAAGTATTATTATTTTTTTGGCAAAACTCTGTTAATATTTACTTGAGTTTGAAAAATTTCCAGGACACTTAGGAAATGTCCTTGTGGTTAACAAGGTTTCCTAGGATTGTGTCAGACTGGAAAAGAAACCTAGTCAAGTAAAATATTATGTTTCAAAAATCACTTATATTTTTCAAAGTCTCATCTTTTTCAAAACTAGTTAGTACTTGCAAAATATGCATAATATTTATATTTTCCAAAATAGCATTCTTTCAAAAATTATGCATTTTCCAAAAGTACTTAATTTTTCAAAAAAAAAATTCAATACATTTTTCAAAGGTACTTATATTTTTCAAAA
Organism: Boesenbergia rotunda; assembly: GCA_024364735.1. Lineage (NCBI taxonomy): Eukaryota > Viridiplantae > Streptophyta > Magnoliopsida > Zingiberales > Zingiberaceae > Boesenbergia > Boesenbergia rotunda. The sequence continues at coordinate 918,816 of JAGFNQ010000723.1, read as the reverse complement.
ATTACATAATCTTTCAAAAGTACATAGCATCTTTTTCAAAATTATGCATTGTTTCAACAAAAAAAATGCAATATATCATTCAAAATACAATGCTTTCAAAATTTGCACTAAGTATTTTCAAATAGAACCAAAGATCTTCATTGATTGGTGCAAGTATTTTCTTTTATTTTTTTTGATGTATGACAAAGGGGGAGAGGTGTGCTTAAGTTAGAAGTTGGAAAAAATTTTCCCCAAAGATCAAAAATGTAGTTTCAAAACTTATATCATTTTTTGTTTTTTCAAGGATAGTAAGTTAGCCCCTTTAAACCAATCTAACTTAAGTTATTGTCAAACATCAAAAAGGGGAGATTGTTGGTGCAAGTTGCATCAATGATGTTCTCCTTTAAGTGTTTTAATGTTTGACAATACACTTAAGTCAGTGATACAACGAACAGACAAAGGGGAGCAAAGGAGAAGTAAACTAAGCTGAAGAAAAGTCCTAGTTAATCTAGGCATCGAAACCCTAAGTCCCAGCGAAGGGCTGCTGGGCACCTAGCGAAGGGCTGCTAGGTATCGAAACCCTAAGACCTAGCGAAGGGCTGCTGGGCACCTAGCGAAGGGCTGCTAGGTATCGAAATCTTAAGACCTAGCGAAGGGCTGCTAGGCACCTAGCAAAGGGCTGCTAGGCATAGAAGACCTAGCGAAGGGCTGCTAGGCACCTAGCGAAGGGCTGCTAGGCACAGAAGACCTAGCGAAGGGCTGCTAGGAATAGAAGACCTAGCGAAGGACTGCTAGGCCCCTGGCGAAGGACTGCTAGGCACCTGGAGAAGGACTGCTAGGTAATGAAGTCTTGGTCCAAGGGACTGAGTAACTTAGCTGAGCGATGACTAAGGACAGGAGTAGAGACGGGTCAGGGTTTGGGCGTCTCGAGGTCCGGAGGTATCGGAAGTTAAGCAAAAGTCCACCCGAAGGACTGGGTGGCAACCGTCTCCTGAAAGGAGTAGGTGAAGGGCAAGTTCTCGGGGATGGGAACTTGTGCCGGTTCAACCTAGGGTTTCGTGGAGATCCAAAGTCTGAACCAAGTCCTTAAGCCTAATATTGTATGTATATGTGCTTTGTGTTTGTGTATCTTGCAGGTACCAAGAACCAGAGACAAAGCAACTTGCTGGAAAAGGGTTGATGGGGGTGCCCCCAGTGTTGGGGGCGCCCAGAGCAGAGCATAAGAGCCAGTCTTGTGTTTAAACTATGAATGGGGGCGCCCGGAGTAAAGAAGAAAATGCAGTTTTCGTGAAGTAAGCAGAATAGGTGTCAAGGGGGGCGCCCGGAAGGTCCGGGGCGCCCGGGTTGAAACCTATATTTGCTGTTTCAGGTTCGAAATGCAGATAAGCGCTCAGGAGGGCGCCCGGGAGGTCCGGAGCACCCTGGTCAAAGATTTTATCACCTGCGGCGAGGTAGGCGCAAGGATAAGGTTTGACCGAGTTATTAGGGGCGCCCCCGACGTCCAGGGCGCCCCCAGGAGTGCTATATAAGGGGCTTCGACCCCTCTGCTTCAACAACAACTTCCAAGAGCGATTCCAAGCATTCTGACCGACGACAACACGCTAGAGACGAGGCTCTACGACCGGGAGGCTCCAGGAGGAAGTGCGCGGCACTTCGGAGGTCCAGATCGGCCGAGCTTCAGACTTTGTCTTGTTGGTTTGCTTTTATTTAAATTCCGCACTTAATTTTTTATATTATTGCTTGTAATCTTGCACTGTAAGTCGGGTTTCTCCGCCTCCGGAAAGTCCGGGAAGGAGACCAATAGTGGACGGGCGTTCCCGTGCATAGGCCTTGGATGTATTGACCCTGGGGGGTCGGGAACCAAGTAAAAATCCCGCTGTGTCCCTGTCTTGTTTTTACTTTATTTTTATTTACTGTTCCGCTGTACTAACGCTCTGAGTAGATCGAAAGTTTACGAAGTTTCCGTAAAAGATTTACGATCGATATTCACCCCCCCTCTATCGACGACACCGGTCCTACAGCCAGGTGATTGAAATCCCGGTGAGTGAAGCGGGGTCCTGGTGAGTGAAGCCAGGTGATTGAAATCCCGGTGAGTGAAGTCGGGTTCTGGTGAGTGAAGCTAGGTGATTGAAATCCCGGTGAGTGAAGCCGGGTCCTGGTGAGTGAAGCCAGTGACTGAAATCCCGGTGAGTGAAGCCGGTCCTGGTGAGTGAATCCAGGTGACTGAAATCCCGGTGAGTGAACCGGGTCCTGGTGAGTGAAGCCAGGTGACCGAAATCCCGGTGAGTGAAGCTGGGTCATGGTGAGTGAAGCCAGGTGACCGAAATCCTGGTGAGTGAAGCCAGGTCCTAGCGAGTGAAGCTACGTTGATTGAAATCCCAGTGAGTGAAGCTGGGTCCCGGTGAGTGAAGCCGGGTGACCGAAACCCTGGTGAGTGAAGTCAGGTCCTAGTGAGTGAAGCTAGGTTGAATGAAGTCCCGGTAAGTGAAGCTGGGCACGGAGTCTTGGTCCGGGGGACTGAGCACGAGTCAGAGAAGGGTAGGGAGCCCGTTCTCTTGACTTAGAGTTGGATTGGGAGTCGCAGGATCGGTCTGGTGACCGATCAGGGAGTTGGTACGAACTCCTGCCAAAGAAGGCTGATCGGTCTGGTGACCGATCAGGGAGAGAACAGAAGCATTTTGTTTGGCTTCTGTTTTGCTTCTGATCGTTCTGGTGAACGATCAGAGAGTGGTCAGAAGATTTTTGGAGAAACCCTTGATCGATCATGTTGACCAATCAAAATGTCGCAGGTTTCTCACCCTGACCGATCAGGATGGATCCTGATCGGTCAGGAAGTGACCTGATCGGTCACCAGACCGATCAGGGCACAACCTGATCGGTCAGGTGCCCGATCAAGGAGATTTGGCCTGTGAAGGCTGGGAATCCCAGCAACACTGTCGATCGGTCCGGTGACCGATCACAAGAAGCTGCGATTCCCAGTTTCTCACTGTCGACCGATCAGGCTGGAGCCTGATCGTTCAGGGCTTACCCTGATCGGTCTGGTGACCAATCAGGATCATCTCTAATCGGTCTGGTGACCGATCAGTAGCTGTAACTTTAATTTGAAATCGCTGTCAAACGCTCTGATCGCGTCTGTGTTTCTCTGCGTTTTCTCTGATTCACTACCGATTTCTTTATGATACGCTTTGCTAAGCTTCTGATGAGTGTGCAGGTAATACAGGAGGATTCAAACAATGGAGGAGAGTCAACTGGGGACTTTCCTTGGCACATGTTTGTTTGTTTACTTATTTCAGGTCTCAACGGCTTCTGGCGCGCGGCTGGCGACTGACGGAGGCTCAGCTGGAGAGGTCTTCAGTGGACTGAGTGCTCAGGGAGTCAGGGGATCAGGCTGTGGCTCAGTGGATGCTGATGGAGAGCCTGGTGATGGGAGCAGGAGCTTAAGACGAAGCTGGAAGCAGAGGAGCGTTAAGAGCGTAACAGACAGAAAACTTGAGGAGTTTCGCTGGGCTATGTTCGTGCTCTCTGTTACTTCGTGCTTGAGTGTTCTTGCTACATACTTGTGAGCGTTTTCCTTCTACTGTCTCGTGAGCTCATCTTGTATCATCTGGAGACTTGTTGTGGAGAGGTTTCTCCACCGAGAAGGAGACGCTATCATATCCGGGTTCACCGGGGCTTGATCTGCCGACGATCAAGGGATCGCCCACCTCACGGGCACGCCAAGGAGTAGGGGCAAGTTATCCCCGAACCTTGTACATCTTCGAGTTAGCGTCTGTTTGGTTTGTTTTTCGTTTCTGCATTTGTGTTTGTGTTGTTTGTTTCCGCTGCTGCTAACCTTCAAGTGCAGAAGTTTTTAAAAGAGACTGAGTTTTGTGTCTGGCTACATTCACCCCTCCCCTCTAGCCATCCAAGCACCAACAAGTGGTATCAGAGCTTGGGGCTCTGTTCAACGGCTTAACATCTGAGAGTCAACAAGATGGCGATGGAGGAGAAGGGTACAACACAAATAGACCTCCATTCTTAGACGGGGTTGATTTTCCATATTGGAGGTCAAGAATGGAATTTTATTTGAAGACAAACATGAGCATGTGGTTCTCAGTCAAGGAAGGTTTCTCTCCTCCAAAGAATTCTGATGGAAAAGATCTAGACTTCTCAATGTGGTCGGCTTAGCAAACTCGCAAGGGAGAAGCCGATGCCAAAGTCGTGGTCACCCTGCAATGCGGGATGACCAAGGAGGAGTTGATCAAGGTGGGGCCTTTCACAAGTGCTAAAGACCTATGGAGCAAGCTCATTGAGCTCCATGAAGGCACTCAAGATACCCGGAGAGCCAAGAAGGACCTTCTTCTCAGCCAACTTCAAAATCTGTCCATGGAAGAAGGTGACACGGTAAGTATGCTTCATGGTCGGTTCAAGGAAATCGTCAACGGCTTGCATTCCATCAATTAAAAGGTAGAAAATCAAGATCTTGTAAGGTATGTTCTCAAAGCTTTCCCTAGGAATGCCTTGTGGTCATCCATGGTGGATGCTTACAAGGTTTCCAAGGACTTATCCTTTGTTAAGTTAAAAGATCTATTTTGTGAAATGAACTACATGAGATCTCTAACCAAAGCCCAAAAGAGAAAGGGGTGGCTTTTGTGGCAGGCAACAGAAGAAAGAAGGAGAAGAAGGAAAAGGATGAGAACACCCATCACATGGCCTTCATGGCACTAGAAGAGTCAAATAAGGAGAGTGGAGACGAATCAAGTGACTCCTCAACTATGCCTTCATCATCTTCGGATAATGAAGAGGTAATCTCTCCCGAGTTAGATAAGTGCTATAGGACAATTACATGCTTAACTAGTTTGTTGAAGAAATCTAAGAACAAAGCAAAGTTATTGAAATTAGAAATAGAGGAGTTGAAAACCTCTAAGCATGATGTAATAAACGATGTGCATGATGAGTCTCTTAAGGATGAAAACAAGACCCTAAGGAGCGAAATTGAGAACCTCAAGAATATTCTTGAGAGATTTTCAATTAGCTCCAAAACCCTAGATATGGTTCTTAACTCCCAAAGAGCGGTTTACAACAAGGCCGGTATAGGTTACCAACCAAAAGAACCGAGCTTTGTTTCATTGATGACTAGAACTCATTTTAGATCATCAAATGAGTCTAGGGTTCAAAAAGTTAGAAAGAAAATGACTAAGGCATGGATGTCAAAGTCTTTCATTGAAGATGCATTAGATCCCAAAATTTGGGTACCTAAAACTTCTATCTTTAGAATTGTATTGCTTTGATTGAGGGGGAGCATCTATCAACATGGTTGTTGATAATGGGTGCTCCAAATCCATGATCAGGGAAAATTGTTATCCACATGATTAGTTATGGAAAATTCAAATTAGATAATTTGATCCCCATTGTTTTAGTTCTTATAACAATGTAATCCCTTGGCTAGTGATTTTTATGGAATTCAAGTGTCAAAGTACTTAATCATGCATAAGTATAATCTACTTTAGTATTAAAAGTTCTTCCTGTTGGTGCAGAAAGCACCCAAGTCAAACCTGTGTTTTGATAATGGCAACAGAGTTCAAAAGTTAAGGTATAATGGTTGTCTAACATGTTACTCAAGTGTGCAGGCAAAGCCCTAGCGAAGGACTGCTAGGCACCTGGCGAAAGAATGCCAGGATACAAAGTCCTAGCGAAGGACTGCTAGGCACTTGGCGAAGGAATGCCAGGATACAAAGACCTAGCGAAGGACTGCTAGGCACCAGGCGAAGGACAGCTTGGTACTGAAGCCCTGGCGAAGGACTGCTAGGCACCAGGCGAAGGACAGCTTGGTACTGAAGCCCTGGTGAAGGACTGCTAGGCACCAGGCGAAGGACAACTTGGTACTGACGACCTGGCGAAGGACCGCTAGGCAAAAGTCCAACCGGAGGAGCCGGTTGGCATCAGGTACATTCTCCCGAGAGGAGTATGTGAGGACGCGTTCCCCGTCGAGGGAACAGTAGGCGTCGGTTCGACCTAGGGCTCCATTTTAGAGCCCCAAAGTCAGAACCAAGACAGCTAAGGCTGTATAAACTAACATCTTACTGCTTTATGTAGTTTTGGACTAATCCTGGATGCAGGACTGAAGGAACGAGTGTCTACAGCTCAGAGAGCCTCAAAGGAGTGAGGCAGCAGTTGACCAGGGCGCCCGGAGTGTCCCGGGCGCCCCCAAGGTGAACACAAAACACATGAAGCAAAGGCAGGCTTCGACAGCTCATGGGCGGGGCGCCCCCGTGCTCCCGGGCGCCCCCCATGCTCCCGGGCGCCCCCAGCGTCCCGGGTGCCCCCAGTGCAAGCCAACGAAGCAGAAGTCAGCGAAGCCAAGGGATAAGAGTTGACCCGGTCAACCCGGGCACCCCCAGCGTCCCGGGCGCCCCCGTCAAGATCTGATCCCGAGTTTGAAGGGATCAGAGCTGACCGAGTGGAACTCAGATCGGCCGACACGTGGGGGGGCGCCCCCGACGTTCCGGGCGCCCCCAGGGGCTATAAATAGGCCCTCGACCCCAAGGCTTCGAACAACAATTCTTTCAACGCTTCTACGCTCTTCTGCTCCTGCGCTCTGCTCCAGAAACCTCCCAACTCGAGATACAAGCGCCGACGACGTCCCTCCGCTCCGAAAATTCCATCTACACCGGACATCGGTAACGAAGAGCTGTTTTTAAGTTTACTATACTGCTTTTGTAATATCTCTCTGTAAACGATTTTGCGCAAATATAGAATTTCCCATAGTAAACGGTTAACGACCGTGGGCCTTGGAGTAGGAGCCGACCGCGACTCCGAACCAAGTAAAAAACTTGGTGTTTGCGTGTGTTTGATTTAAATTTCCGCTGCATAATTGCTCTAACTTTAATCCAAATGTTTTACGATATTCACCCCCCTCTATCGTTTCTCTCGATCCAACAAGTGGTGTCAGAGCGGGGAAGCTCAAACTTGGTGCAACCACCAGTTTGAGAATTTTTTGAATTTTTACGAATTTTTTTTTATTTTTTTTCGTTCGAAATTCTTCTTGTTAATCGAGGTTGGTGCAACACCCCTCGATATTTAATTTTCTTTATCCCGCACTACTAATCCAAGACCAAGTCTTGGGACAAAGTTTTTCTTTCTCTTATCTCTTTTTCAGATAAAATCCCTAATAGCCATGCAAGAAGGATTCAGCACAGCCAGACCTCCACTTTTCAGTGGAGAAGACTTTTCCTACTGGAAAAGTCGAATGGAGGTCCACCTGAAAACTCAGGTGGACATGTGGATAATCATCCAGTCCGGACTGGAGATTCCGAAAAATGCTGAAGGAGTACCTCAAACCTACACAGAATGGGACACCGCTCTAAAACGGAAAATTGAAGCTGATGCAAAGGCGACCCAGACCCTCTAATGCGGCTTAACAAAAGAGGAGCTGAATCGGGTGGGTCCTTTCAACAGTGCCAAGGAGCTGTGAGGGAAACTGATCGAGCTGCACGAAGGAATATCAGACACTCGGATCAGCAAGAGGGATCTCCTCCTGAACAAGCTGTATACGATCAAAATGACCGACAACGAAACAGCAGCTCAGCTTCACACCCGAATTCAGGAACTGATGAACGGACTGCACACCATCGGTCACAAGGTAGAAAACCGTGACCTAATAAGGTACGCTTTAAATGCTTTCCCTAGAAACACCTTGTGGGCATCTATGGTAGATGCATACAAGGTTTCAAGGGATCTTTCAAAAATTAAATTAGATGAATTGTTCTCTGAATTAGAATTACATGAACAGACTAACTGCAATTTGGCCGAGAAAGGTATTGCCTTTGTTGCAGGTAAAACTGGAAGGACAACAAAGAAAAAGCCTCAACCTAAACCCGAGTCTAACTCAGACTCAGACTCAGAAGACAAAGAAGGAGATCGACCTAAGCTGGTCCGACTGGCCCGAAACTACTATAGGAATTGAAGAACCAAACCAACAAATGGAAAGTCAGCCGAAGAAAGGATGAACCAGCTGAACCTGCAAACGAAAAGAACAAGCCCAACGTGACCTGCTACGAGTGCAAGAAGAAGGGTCACTACAAGACGGAGTGTCCGAACCTAAAGGAGACCAAGAAGAATAGAAGGAAAAAGGCACTTCAAGCAACGTGGGATGAGTCCTCCTCCGAAGAAGAAGAAGAGGTCCCACAGTCGAACCTACTCGCACTAACCACCTCAGAAGAAGTCGAGACCGAATCAGAATCAGAACAGGACGACGGCAGATTGACATTTTCAGAGGACGGCGAAATCAAGGTAAGTGGTTTTACTAGAAGTCAATTAAATGAATTAATTTCTTATCTTTCTCAAGATTTGGCAAAAGCTAAACTCCGAGTTGAATCCCTCTGACAGGAAGTAAAACTCCTGAAAGAGGGAGCTGACTCTAGACCCTTAACTGAGAAGGTTCAAGAAGGAACCTCTACTCAAGTTGAAAAACTTGAGAAAGAGAACTCCTCCCTGAAAACTCAGGTTAAGGATCTTAGATCAGCTTTAGAACGATTCACTTCTGGTTCCAAGGGTCTTGACATGATTCTTGGAAAACAAAAATCGGTTCTAAATCGATCCGGACTAGGTTATAGAACCAAATCTAGACAAAGATCCTACTTTGCTGTACTGAATCAGTCCAGAAATAAGTTCAGGCATGGGTACCTAAACTGTACCTGAACGAACAAACTGGATCAAATCAATATTGGATCCCCAAGGACAAGATTCACATCTTGCCCAACCATTATCGTGGCTTTAGTCCAGGGGGAGCCAAATTAAAAACTATATTTATTGTTAGATAAAATTCAACTCTTGATTGCAATTTGCTTGTTTGATTGTTTATTTAATTTCTGCAATTTACCATGCTTAGACTTAGGAATTATTAGTTTAAGAACTGAACCAACTTAACTGAAATTTGAACAACATAGTATTGGGTGGCGATGAGATGATAGTACGTTAGGGAAACCAATTCTAATAAGGTCAAGTATACTCTACTTGGTCTCTTTAGACTGGTGAAACTAGCTGAAGCTACCGATCCAAAACCCAAACTAGTTAGACCAGAATTTTTCAAAGATTAATTTTGAAAATGAAATTTCATTAAAAGACATTGTCAAGGAAAGGGTTAATGATCCAATAAGGCTACGGCCAAAGAAGGCCTAGTGCCTCGCCAAGACCTGGAAGCCAATTTTTGAAATTCAAATTCAAATTATTCTTGGTCAAATTCGAATCTAACACAAATTTTTAGTTAGTTGTAGATTTAAACATTCTTTTCAAAATAAATTTTTCGACTTAGTTTTATTTTAAAAACTACCCCCTTCAAAACTAGGGCTTTTTCGCAAATGGACTTAGCCTAGGCCCTAACCCTAGAAATGCATGCACCTATAGATTTAGAAGCCAACATCTCACAAGCACCTTAGGGTACTTTTGATTGATAACCTAGAATGGGTTGAGATGCTTAGGTCTTTGCCTTAATTCAAGATGCTTTAAGTCAGTGCATCTGCAGTAATTGGGGCACTAAATACAACTTACACAGTAATCAAGTTAAGTGTCAAGTTTAGAAAATCTAACTTGAACAGAACACTTAACTTGACTAACCCTAGCGAAAACTACTGTTTATAACAATTAGTAAATAGCTAATTGGGTTAGACAGGACCCTAAAAGAGAAAATTGAAACTGATTTGGTTTAGTTCATATCCTGAATTGGCTCAGTACAGCAAATTATGCAATTTATTATTTCTTATGCAATTTATTTATCCTATTTTTGCTATATTTATTTATTTTTGATATATGGCAAAGGGGGAGAGATAGGAAAGGAAAAGAGTTTAATTTTTTTTAAAAATCCAAAACTTCAAACTCTATCCTTTATTCAAAAAGTACTAAGTTTTTTAAGTATCTAATTTTTTTTTTCAAATTTTCCTAAGTACTTAAAACTTAATTTTTCAAATTTTCCTAAGTACTTAAAACAAAATTTTTTTAAAAGTTTCCTAAGTACTTAAAAACCAAAATTCTTTTTCAAATTTTCCTAAGTACTTAGAACTAAATTTTTCAAAATTTTCTCTAAGTATTTTGACCTGAAATTTTCAAAATTTTCTCTAACTACTTTGACCTGAAATTTTCAAAATTTTCTCTTAGTACTTTGAACTGAAATTTTCAAATCTTTCTAAGTACTTCGAACTGAAATTTTCAAAATTTTTCTAAGTACTTTGAACTGAAGTTTTCATTCAAAATTTTTCTAAGTACTTTGAACTGAAATTTTCAAAATTTTCTAAGTACTCGAACTTAAATTTTTAAAATTTCTCTAAGCATTCAAACTTAAGTTTTTAAAAACCCTCTAAGTATTTTAAACTTAAGTTTTCAAAAACTTTCTGAGTACTTAAACTTAAATTTTTGAAATTTTCCTTAGTACTCAAACCTAAGTTTTCAAAATCCTTCGTGATATTTAAACTTAAGTCTTCAATGTGTCTAAGTATTTAAAACTTAAATTTTCTACAAAGTGCACAACCAAAATTATTTTGGAAAATACAAAATCTCTGTTGAAAATTACTCTAAGCAAAATTAAAACATCTTTAGACTTAGAATTTATTTTAAAAAACCCACGAACATTTGAAAAATCTAGGGGGAGGAAACGAAATCTCATCTTTATATGCTCTGATTAACTTAACTTTTTGAACCAGGGTTGCCATAAATCAAAAAGGGGGGAGATTGTTGGTGCAAAAAGCACCCAAGTCAAACCTGTGTTTTGATAATGGCAACAGGGTTCAAAAGTTAAGGTATAATGGTTGTCTAACATGTTACTCAAGTGTGCAGGCAAAGCCCTAGCGAAGGACTGCTAGGCACCTAGCTAAGGAATGCCAGGATACAAAGTCCTAGCGAAGGACTGCTAGGCACCTGGTGAAGGAATGCCAGGATACAAAGACCTAGCGAATGACTGTTAGGCACCAGACGAAGGACAGCTTGGTACTAAAGCCCTGGCGAAGGACTGCTAGGCACCAGGCGAAGGACAGCTTGGTACTGAAGCCCTGGCGAGGGACTGCTAGGCACCAGGCGAAGGACAGCTTGGTACTGAAGACCTGGCGAAGGACAGCTAGGCACCTGGCGAAGGACCGCTAGGCCAAAAGTCCAACTGGAGGAGCCGATTGGCATCAGGTACATTCTCCCGAGAGGAGTAGGTGAGGACACGTTCCTCGTCGAGGGAACAGTAGGCGTCGGTTCGACCTAGGGCTCCATTTTGGAGGCCCAAAGTCAGAACCAAGACAGCTAAAGCTGTATAAACTAACATCTTACTGCTTTATGTTGTTTTGGAGTAACCCTGGATGCAGGACGGAAGGAACGAGTGTCTGCAGCTCAGAGAGCCTCAAAGGAGTGAGGCTGCAGTTGACCAGGGCGCCCGGAGTGTCCTGGGCGCCCCCAAGGTGAACACAAAACACATGAAGTAAAGGCAGGCTTCGACAGCTCATGGGCGGGGCGCCCCCGTGCTCCCGAGCGCCCCCATGCTCCCGGGCGCCCCCAGTGTAAGCCAACGAAGCAGAAGCCAGCGAAGCCAAGGGATAAGAGTTGACCCGGTCAACCCGGGCGCCCCCAGCGTCCCAGGCGCCCCCGTCAAGATCTGATCCCGAGTTTGAAGGGATCAGAGCTGACCGAGTGGAACTCGAATCGGCCGACACGTGGGGGGCACCCCCGACGTTCCGGGCACCCCCGGGGGCTATAAATAGGCCCTCGACCCCAAGGCTTCGAACAACAATTCTTTCAACGCTTCTACGCTCTTCTGCTCCTGCGCTCTGCTCCGGAAACCTCCCAACTCGAGATACAAGCGCCGACGACGTCCCTCCGCTCCGAAAATTCCATCTACACCGGACTGTTGATGCAGTCTGGCCCTGATTGTTGTTTTGGTGTTGGCACCGATTTTAGTTTAGGTTGATTATGATTCTGATTATGATGATGATTAAGTCCTGATCAGTGATTAGGTACGGGTTGATTGAAATCCTAACCTGGAGGGTTAGATGTGAGAAATCCCGGTGAGTGAAGCCGGGTCCTGGTGAGTGAAGCCAGGTGTTGGAAATCCCGGTGAGTGAAGCCGGGTCCTGGTGAGTGAAGCCAGGTGTTGAAAAGTCCTAATTCGGAAGAGGTGGGTGAAAAATCCTAGCTTGGAGGGCTAGGTGAAAAGTCCTAGCTTGGAGGGCTAGGTGAAAAGTCCTAACTTGGAGGGTTAGGTGAAAAGTCCCATCTTGGAGAGTTAGGTGAAAAAGTCCTGGCTTGGAGGGTCAGGTCCTAGCTTGGAGGGCTAGGTTTGGAAAGTCCTAATCCGGAAGAGTTGGGTGAAAAGTCCTAGCTTGGAGGGCTAGGTGAAAAGTCCTAACTTGGAGGGTTAGGTGCAAATTCCCAACTTGGAGGGTTAGGTGAAAAATCCTTAGCTTGGAGGGCTAAGGTGGATGAAATCCTATCTTGGAGGGCTAGGTTGGAGCCCCTGGATCGGTCTGGTGACCGATCAAGGAGATTGGTACGGTGCTCCTTTGTGGATCGGTCTGGTGACCGATCCAGCGATGACTGATCGGTCTGGTGACCGATCAGGGAGTATGTGTTTCACTCACTGCACAGCTCCTGATCGGTCTGGTGACCGATCAGGGAGCCCACAGTGAGTTGAGTTCCCCTGCTGATCTGCTCCTGATCGGTCTGGTGACCGATCAGGGATACTATTCAGTTCGGACTGGTGAACGATCATTTGTCGCAAGGTTCTCACTATGACCGATCAGGATGACTCCTGATCGGTCAGGAAGCTGCCTGATTGGTCTGGTGACCAATCAGGCTGGAGCTTGATTGGTCTGGTGACCGATCAGGCAGGAGCCTGATTGGTCTGGGGACCAATCAGGAGTGTGCAGAAGACTGCTGGATCGGTCTAGTGACCGATCAGGGTCCTCCCTGATCGGTCTGGCGATCGATCAGGAGCAGAACTTTAATTCAAATACGCTGTCAGAAGTCTGTTTTCACTGCCGATTCTCTGCTACTTGCTGATTTCTTTTTGATATGTATTGCTAAGCCTCTGTTGGAGTGTGCAGGTGATAGCAGGTGATTCAAACACTCAAGGAGGGTCAATGGGAGGCTTTCCTTGGAGCAGGTTTGGATCTATTGTGTTTTCAGGTCTCAACGGTGTCTGGCGCAACTGGCAACTGACGAAGGCGCGGCTGGCAACTGACGGAGGCTCAGCTGGAGGAGTGTCCAGTGGACTGAGTGCTCAGAGAGGTCAGTGGGTCAGGGTGTGAGTCAGTGGTGCTGATGGAGTTGGCGACGTTGAGCAGGAGCTTAAGAGACAAAGCTGGATGCAGAGGAGCGGTGGCGAACAAGACAGAAACTTGGGAAGTTTGGCTCGGCTGTGTTCGTGCTCTCTGTTGCTTTGTGCTTGAACGATCTTGTTACATATGTGTGAGCTTGTCTTCTCGAGTGTCTCTGTGCTTAACTTGTATCTTCTTGAGATCACTTGTGGAGAGGTTTCTCCACCGAGAAGGAGGCTGCTACTATCCAGAGTTCACCGGGGCTTGATCTGCCGACGATCAAGGGATCGCCCACCTTTTGAGCACGCCAAGGAGTAGGGGCAAGTTATCCCCGAACCTTGTATATCGAGGTGTTAGCGTCGGTTTGCTTTCCCTTTGTGTTTTGCTTGCTGTTCTTTATTTCTGCTTCTGTGTTTTTGTTTCCGCTGCTACTAATCTGATCACGCAGAAGTATCAAAGAGCAAGAAATTGTGATTGACTAGATTCACCCCCCCCCTCTCTAGCCATCCGGGTTCCAACAAGTGGTATCAGAGCTTGGGGCTCTATTCATGGCTTAACATCCGAGAGCTTACAACGAGATGGCTGGAAGCGAAGGATTGAGCACAAACCGACCTCCATTCCTCGACGGCACTGATTTTTCATATTGGAAGACAAGAATGGAGTTTTACTTAAAGACAAATATGAGTTTGTGGTTCGCTGTCAAGGAGGGGTTTTCCTTTCCAAAGGATAATGAAGGAAAGGAGCTTGAGTTTTTCAAGTGGTCGGCTGAGCAAATCCGGAAGGGTGAAGCAAATGCCAAAGCTGTGGTCACCTTACAATGTGGGATGACCAAAGAGCAATTGATCAAGATTGGTCCCTTCACCTCTGCTAGAGACTTGTGGAACAAACTCATTGAGCTCCATGAGGGAACTCAAGATACACGGATAGTCAAGAAGGACCTCCTTCTCAGCCAACTCCAGAACTTGACAATGGGAGAAAATGAAACTGTAAGTATGCTTCATTGTCGGTTCAAAGAAATCATCAATGGCTTGCATTCCATCAATGAAAAGGTGGAAAATCGAGACTTAGAGAGGTACATTCTAAAAGCATTTCCTAGGAATGCCTTGTGGTCATCTATGGTGGATGCCTACAAGGTATCCAAGGATCTTTCAATCATTAAGTTAGAAGATCTATTTTGTGAAATGGAGTTGCATGAGATCTCTAACAAAAGTCCAAAGGAGAAAGATATTGCTTTAGTGGCAGGTGACAACAAGAAGAAGAAGGAAAAAGAGGAGGAGGACATCCACTGTCACGTGGCTCTAGTAGCACTAGAGGAGTCAAAGGAGGAAAGTGATAATGAATCAAGTAGTTCCTCAACCGCGCCTTCATCATCTTCGGATGATGAAGAGGTAATTTCTCCCGAGTTAGATAAGTGCTATAGAGCTATCGCATGTTTAACCAAATTGTTAAAGAAATCTAAGAATAAGGTTAAGTAATTGAAGTTGGAAGTAAAAGAATTAAAATCCTCTAAGGTTGAGAATATTAATGACTTCCATAATGAATCCCTTGAGTATGAGAATAAGATCTTAAAGGGTGAAATTGAAAATCTCAAGATTGTTCTTGAAAAATTTTCAACAAGCTCCAAAACCCTAGACATGATCTTAAACTCCCAAAGGGCGGTTTACAACAAGGCCGGTATAGGTTACCGACCTAAAGAACCGACCTTTGTGTCATTAATGTCTAGAACACATTTTAGATCATCAAATGTTCCTAGGGTTAAAAAGAAAATGACTAAGGCATGGGTGCCAAAGTCTTTGATTGAAGGTTCTTTAGGTCCCAAAATTTGGGTACATAAAACCTCTATCTTTAGAATTGTATAAGCATTATTTGAGGGAGAGCATCTATCAACATGGGAGGTTGATATTTGGTGCTCCAAACCCATGACCAAAGGCAAAATTGTCATTCACATGGATGGTTATGGAAAATTCGAATTAAATGATTTGAGCTCCATTGTTTTAGATCTTATGACAATATAATCCCTTGGCTAGTGATTTTTATGGTATTCATGTGTTAAAATACTTAGTCATGGTATAATCTACTTTAGTGCTTAAGTTCTTCCATGATCAAGTATGCCATAATTTTCTTGTATGTATGATGCCAACATGAAGAACACATGGTCTGTGAAAATCACTATGAAAATCCCACAATACATGATTAGACAAAGAACATGAGTTTCAGGCCTAGGCTTAAGCTTTTTTTATTATTTTGGAGATGAATCTAGATGAGTATGCCATGACTTTGATGTTTGGATGATTAACATTAATCTATGACATGCACATTTTGATTAAAAACAATATGAACACATAGCTTAAATTGATCATAATGTGAAATAAGCATGTTTTGGAATTTTGATCATCCATTGGAATTGGCACAAACCTAATTTGGTTAAGAACAACATGATCACATAGATTATAATGTTTTAAGTTCCATGACTTATTTGATTTCCCACTGATCATGCTTGGAATATACTTATCATGACTTGATAAAAATCTGTTTTGAAGTATCCAACTTAGATTTTGGGAACCTGATCATGCTTTGATACAAACATGTTTTGATATTCAATTTCATGCTTAGAAAATACTGATCATGCTCTAACACAAAT
The DNA here is from genome assembly GCA_024364735.1 of Boesenbergia rotunda. NCBI lineage: Eukaryota > Viridiplantae > Streptophyta > Magnoliopsida > Zingiberales > Zingiberaceae > Boesenbergia > Boesenbergia rotunda. The sequence continues at coordinate 902,931 of JAGFNQ010000723.1, read as the reverse complement.
CATGACATATATTTTGATTAAGGGAACCCTTAGAATCAAATGGATTACCTCTATGATTTGACACAAATCATGATGAATATTTTAGTTTGGGAAATACTTTTTGGTTAAAAGAAACCCTTTAGGATCAATGGGATTGAATCTAATTGAATTAGGGTTTCTGAAATCTCGTTTCTGAAACTGTACAGTGAAACAAATCTATTTCTGAAACTGATCAGTTTCAGAAAACATACTGTATCAGACCTGATCGGTCCACCAACCGATCAGGACTCACCCTGATCGGTCTGGTGACCGATCAAGAATCATACTGATCGGTCCGGTGACCGATCAGATCAACAATGATCAGTTGTATCAGACCACTCCTCAAACCAATCCCCCTTCATCAATTTTGATGAAGTATCAATATAACTGAGTAGTAGGATGATGGTTAAGATACTTGGAACAAAACCTAATACTGATTTGATACAAACCTATGTTGGAATGTTCAAATTCTTAAGAAAGGGTTTGTTGAGTCATGACTCTTGTTCTTAATATTGTGTTTCAGAAATTTTTCTGAAATAACGAATCTCAATAGAGTCTACATCCCTATTGTGGAATGCAAATTGTTAATGCAGTCTGATCAGGAATGTATCAGAGTTTCAGGATTTTTTTTTCTGAATTTTGATCGCTCCCCAGACTAATCAGATATGTTTCTGTATCACGTGATCAACAAACCTGATTGGTCACGGAGACCAATCAGGACTATGTGTCAGATACAGATGCATTCCTTACTTGTCATGTGAAACATATACGTATTTGACCATGATATACTTCTGTATATGTCTTCACATGAAATTTCGAATGTTAATGCAGTCTCATCTTAAATGAATCAGAATTACAGAAATTTTTCTGAAAACTGATTGTTCATAGATACGTCAGAAATTTTTCTGTATCAATCATAAGTCTGATGAAGCTGCATTATTACTTGTCATATGAAACATATACATGCTTGACCATGATATTATTCTGTATATGTTTTCATGTGAAATTCATATTTTTTGGCGTATGATGCATATATATTGTTGCCATGATACATTTATGGTATATGCCTCTCATATGCGATTTAAAAAGTATCCTTTGATTATTTTGGGTTTGGGGAGAGACCCTTGGTTTGAGGGGGATGTATGTTTAAACTTAATAACCATACCCTTTTCGATGTTTGACAAAGGGGGAGAGAATGACTGATTAAGTTTATGGTTATTATAGGGGAAGGATCATGATTCCCTTATGAGGATTGAATTGATTGATACCTAAACTTAAATCGGGTTGTCAAACAACAAAAAGGGGGAGATTGTTGATGCAGTCTGGCCTTGATTGTTGTTTTGGTGTTGACACCGATTTTAGTTTAGGTTGATTATGATTCTGATTATGATGATGATTAAGTCCTGATCAGTGATTAGGCACGGGTTGATTGAAATCCTAACCTGGAGGGTTAGGTGTGAGAAATCCCGGTGAGTGAAGCCGGGTCCTGGTGAGTGAAGCCAGGTGTTGGAAATCCCGGTAAGTGAAGTCGGGTCCTGGTGAGTGAAGCCAGGTGTTAGAAATCCCGGTGAGTGAAGCCGGGTCTTGGTGAGTGAAGTCAGGTGTTGAAAAGTCCTAATTTGGAAGAGGTGGGTGAAAAGTCCTAGCTTGGAGGGCTAGGTGAAAAGTCCTAGCTTGGAGGGCTAGGTGAAAAGTCCTAACTTGGAGGGTTAGAATGCAAATTCCCAACTTGGAAGGTTAGGTGAAAAATCCTTAGCTTGGAGGGCTAGGTTGGAGCCCCTGGATCGGTCTGGTGACCGATCAGGGAGATTGGCACAGTGCTCCTTCGTGTATCGGTCTGGTGACCGATCCAGCGATGACTGATCGGTCTGGTGATCAATCAGGGAGTATGTGTTTCACTCACTGCACAGCTCCTGATCGGTCTGGTGACCGATCAGGGAGCCCACAGTGAGTTGAGTTCCCCTGCTGATCTGCTCCTGATCGGTCTGGTGACCGATCAGGGATACTATTCAGATCGGACTGGTGAACGATCATTTGTCGCAAGGTTCTCACTATGACCGATCAGGATGACTCCTGATCGGTCAGGAAGCTGCCTGATTGGTCTGGTGACTGATCAGGCAGGAGTCTGATTGGTCTGGGGACTAATCAGGAGTGTGCAGAAGACTGCTGGATCGGTCTAGTGACCGATCAGGGTCCTCCCTGATCGGTCTGGCGATCGATCAGGAGCAGAACTTTAATTCAAATACGCTGTCAGAAGTCTGTTTTCACTGCCGATTCTCTGCTACTTGCTGATTTCTTTTTGATATGCATTGCTAAGCCTCTGTTGGAGTGTGCAGGTGATAGCAGGTGATTCAAACACTCAAGGAGGGTCAATGGGAGGCTTTCCTTAGAGCAGGTTTGGATCTATTGTGTTTTCAGGTCTCAACGGTGTCTGGCACAACTGGCAACTGACGAAGGCGCGGCTGGCAACTGACGGAGGCTCAGCTGGAGGAGTGTCTAGTGGACTGAGTGCTCAGAGAGGTCAGTGGGTCAGGGTGTGAGTCAGTGGTGCTGATGGAGTTGGCGACGTTTAGCAGGAGCTTAAGAGTCAAAGCTGGATGCAGAGGAGCGGTGGCGAACAAGACAGAAACTTGGGAAGTTTGGCTCGGCTGTGTTCGTGCTCTCTGTTGCTTTGTGCTTGAGCGATCTTGTTACATCTGTGTGAGCTTGTCTTCTCGAGTGTCTCTGTGCTTAACTTGTATCTTCTTGAGATCACTTGTGGAGAGGTTTCTCCACCGAGAAGGAGGCTGCTACTATCCGGAGTTCACCGGGGCTTGATCTGCCGACGATCAAGGGATCGCCCACCTTACGGGCACGCCAAGGAGTAGGGGCAAGTTATCCTCGAACCTTGTATATCGAGGTGTTAGCGTCGGTTTGCTTTCCCTTTGTGTTTTGCTTGCTGTTCTTTATTTCTGCTTCTGTGTTTTTGTTTCCGCTGCTACTAATCTGATCACGCAGAAGTATCAAAGAGCAAGAAATTGTGATTGACTAGATTCACCCCCCCCCTCTCTAGCCATCCGGGTTCTAACACGGACGTCGGTAACGAAGAGCTGTTTTTAAGTTTACTATACTGCTTTTGTAATATCTCTCTGTAAACGGTTTTGTGCAAATATAGAATTGCCCATAGTAAACGGTCAACGACCGTGGGCCTTGGAGTAGGAGCCGACCGCGACTCCGAACCAAGTAAAAAACTTGGTGTTTGCGTGTGTTTGATTTAAATTTCCGCTGCGTAATTGCTCTAACTTTAATCCGAACGTTTTACGATATTCACCCCCCTCTATCGTTTCTCTCGATCCAACACTTCCATGATCAAGTTTGCTTCCAAAACAATGAAGAAACTGTCTAGTTCATCTATACCAAATAGCAATACATGTTCATTATTTCTGGTATCCATGGTTGGTAAATTTCTGATTGAGAATTGAATGGTTGAGATCATGAATAGTATAGCTAAGGAGTGGATGCATTTTCATCAGTTGTTGCTATAAATGCCATGTTTAACCTTTAGCCCATTTGGAAAAAGAAAAGTTGTAAGTTGTTGCTAATATTTGAGATTAGGGCTATGGACTAAATTAGATTATCAAAATTATGTACACACTGACACAAACTGATCAAAATTGAAAAACTGATCGAAAATGGAACATAATTAATCATGCAAAGAAGAAAGTAACTAATCCATCTTTACTAAATAACATTATACATCCATTATGTGTGCTATCCATGTTTATGAATTTTCTGCTCAAATGGTTGTATGCAAACCTATTTTGGGGATTATAGACTTGACATATATTTTGAACTCACTTAAGACATGTTAATGCAAACTTGTACATGCCTGTTTTTAAGAAGTTTAACCCCCAAGAAAATGAGTGTCTTTGATGATTTTTCTTGTTGATATGAAAATATACATTTTGGTATTTTGGTTAAGGGACCCCTTTTAGGAACAAATGGATCAAATCTAATTGTATAAGGGTTTAGGAGTGGTTGAGAATTGAACAAACTGTGTTATGAAATGTCTGAAATCTGATCGACTTGTAAACAAACTTTCTATATCATACCTGATCGGTCCACTGACTGATCAGGTGTCATTCTGACCGGTCTGGTGACCGATCAGATCAAGCTGATCAGGGAACTCCCTAATTGATCCAAACACTCCTCAGTCCGATCATCCGACCGATCCCCTTTCATCAAATTTGATGAATTATCAGTAGAACTAAGAATTAGGATGATGGTTAAGACACTTGGAACATATGATACAAACCTGATCATTCCAAGAACAAAACACACTGGTCATTTCAAGGACATACTTGGAAAACCAATTATAATTGGAACGTCCTTGGAACAAAACCTAATACTGATTCGATACAAACCCGTGTTGGAATGTTCAAATCCATAAGAAAGGATTGTTTGAATCATGACTCTTGTTCCTTGATGAGGAATATTTTTTCTTTGTCAAGAAACTCAAATAATGTTTCAGAAATTTTTCTGAAATATCAAATTTTAATGGAGTCTACACCCCTGTTGTGGAATTTCAATTGTCAATGCAGTCTGATCTTGAACGAATCAGAGTTACAGAAATTTTTCTGAAAACTAATCGTCCATAGATAAATCAGAAATTTTTTTTGTATCGAATAATCAACGAATCTGATTGGTCACGGAGACCAATCAGGACTATCTGTTTGATACAGCTGTGTTCCCTATTGACATATGAAACATATACATGTTTGACCATGATATTATACTGTATATGTTTTCATGTGCAATTCATAATTATCTTTGATTATTTTGTGGAGAGACCCTCGGTTAAGGGGGAGGTATGTTTGAACTTAATAACCATACCCTTTTCGGTGTTTGATAAAGGGGGAGAGAATGGTTAATTAAGTTTAGGTAGTGTTATTGTAGGGGGAGGATTTTGATTCCCTTACGATAGTTGAATTGACTTTGATTGATCATTAACACCTAAACTTAAATCGGGTTCTCAAACAACAAAAAGAGGGAGATTGTTGATGCAGTCTAGCCCGATTGTTGTTTTGGTGTTAACACCGATTTAAGTTTTGGTTGAGTGAATTCAGATTAAGTCCTGGTCGGGGACTGGGCACAGAGTAATTGAAATCCTAGCAAGTGACGCTAGGTGACTGAAATTCCGGTGAGTGAAGCCGGGTCCTGGTGAGTGAAGCCATGTGACTGAAATCCCGGTGAGTGAAGTGGGGTCCTGGTGAGTGAAGTCAGGTGATTGAAATCTCGGTGAGTGAAGCCGGGTTCTGGTGAGTGAAGCTAGGTGATTGAAATCCTGGTGAGTGAAGCGGGGTCCTGGTGAGTGAAGCCAGGTGACTGAAATCCCGGTGAGTGAAGCCGAGTCCTGGTGAGTGAAGCCAGGTGACTGAAATCCCGGTGAGTGAAGCCGGGTCCTGGTGAGTGAAGCCAGGTGACCGAAATCCCAGTGAGTGAAGTTGGGTCCTGGTGAGTGAAGCCAGGTGACCGAAATCCTGGTGAGTGAAGCCAGGTCCTAGCGAGTGAAGCTACGTTGATTGAAATCCCAGTGAGTGAAGCCGGGTCCCGGTGAGTGAAGCCGGGTGACCAAAACCCTGGTGAGTGAAGCTAGGTTGAATGAAGTCCCGGTGAGTGAAGCTGGGCACGAAGTCTTGGTCCGGGGGACTGAGCACGAGTCAGAGAAGGGTAGGGAGCCCGTTCTCTTGACTTAGAGTTAGATTGGGAGTCGCAAGATCGGTCTAGTGACCGATCAGGGAGTTGGCACGAACTCCTGCCAAAGAAGGCTAATCAGTCTGGTGACCGATCAGGGAGAGAACAGAAGCATTTTGTTTGGCTTCTGTTTTGCTTCTGATCGTTCTGGTGAACGATCAGAGAGTGGTCAGAAGATTTTTGGAGAACCCCTTGATCGATCAGGTTGACCGATCAGAATGTCGCAGGTTTCTCACCCTGATCGATCAGGATCCATCCTGATCGGTCAAGAAGTGACCTAATCGGTCACCTGACCGATCAGGGCACAACCTGATCGGTCAGTTGACCGATCAGGGAGATTTGGCCTGTGAAGGCTGGGAATCCCAGCAACGCTGTGGATCGGTCCGGTGACCGATCACAAGAAGTCGCGATTCCCAGTTTCTCACTGTGGATCGATCAGGCTGGAGCCTGATCGTTCAGGGCTTACCCTGATCGGTCTGGTGACCGATCAGGGTCATCTCTGATCGGTCTGGTGACCGATCAATAGCTGTAACTTTAATTTAAAATCGCTGTCAGACGCTTTGATCGTGTCTGTTTTATCTGCATTTTCTCTGATACACTGCCGATTTCTTTGTGATACGCTTTGCTAAGCTTCTGATGAGTGTGCAGGTAATACAGGAGGATTCAAACAATGGAGGAGAGTCAACTAGGGACTTTCCTTGGCGCAGGTTTGTTTGTTTACTAATTTCAGGTCTCAACGGCTTTTAGCGCGTGGCTGGCGACTGACGGAGGCTCAGCTGGAGAGGTCTTCAGTGGACTGAGTGCTCAGGGAGTCGGGGGGTCAGGCTGTGGCTCAATGGATGCTAATGGAGAGCCTGGTGATGGGAGCAGGAGCTTAAGACGAAGCTGGAAGCAGAGGAGCGTTAAGAGCGTAACAGACAGAAAACTTGAGGAGTTTGGCTAGGTTGTGTTCGTGCTCTCTGTTACTTCGTGCTTGAGTGTTCTTGCTACATACTTGTGAGCGTTTTCCTTCTACTGTCTCGTGTGCTCATCTTGTATCACCTGGAGACTTGTTGTGGAGAGGTTTCTCCACCGAGAAGGAGACGCTATCATATCCGGGTTCACCGGGGCTTGATCTGCCGACGATCAAGGGATCACCCACATCACGGGCACGCCAAGGAGTAGGGGCAAGTTATCCCCGAACCTTGTACATCCTCGAGTTAGCGTCTGTTTGGTTTGTTTTTCGTTTATGCATTTGTGTTTGTGTTATTTGTTTCCGCTGCTGCTAACCTTCAAGTGCAGAAGTTTTTAAAAGAGGCTGAGTTTTGTGTCTGACTACATTCACCCCCTCTCTAGCCATCCAAGCTTCAACACTGTAGGGATCCACAGTAATAGGTGATGTTGTCGTTGCAAGTTTGTCTATGTCTGATTCTGATATTACAAGGCTTTGACATATGCGTTTGGGTCATATGAGTGAGAATGACATGGTTGAATTGAGCAAGAGAAGACTCCTTGATGGTCAAAGTATTACAAAGCTAAATTTCTGCGAGCATTGTGTTTTTGGCAAGTAGAAAAGAGTCAAGTTCTCAGTTGATATTCATAACACAAAAGGTATGCTAGACTACATTCACTCTAATTTGTGGGGGCCTTCTAGAGTGTAGGACCGGTGTCGTCGATAGAGGGGGGGGTGTGTTGGGACCGGGTGCATGTCGACAAGGATACGGGTTCGTAAAATTTTAAATTTTTACGTGCAGCGGAAGAATTAGCATAAAATAATTTCCTAAATTATTTTTAACCACGTATCTAGCATGCAACCTTATGATGTGTTGACATAATCATAAATTAAAATATTATGGAAAAGTAAACTAATTTACTAAGTACCTCTCGTAACTCGAAGTAAGGGACGAGATCCAACCGTAGCGTCCCTTGGAAGCTTCGCCTCTATTCGCGTCCACGCCGAGTTCTCTTCGGGATGACTTCGCAAAGCCACGAGTTTTGTGCCGAAGAGAACTATTAGATTCTCTAAAGGCACAACTAGAAGATCAAGAGAAAAGATAGGAAACTAACCACCCAAGAAACGGAATCGAATTCCGAGAAGGAAGGAGATGTGATCCGCTTCTTCTTCTTCTTGGTTGGCTTCTCCTTCTTCTTGGTAGCTCACGGCAACCACCTAGGGATGAAATTGCGCCGGCCCTAGGGTTGGTGAAGGGCGCCGGCCCTAAGGGAAAGAGAGAAGGAGAAGAGAAGAATAAAAGAGAGAGAGGGAGAGATTAGCTCTATCAATTATTGATTATGAATTAAAGGCTTCCCTTTGGTTCCTTATATAGTTGCTTCTCCCTTTCCAAGTCTCCTCTTAACGGAATTAACAGAATTAGTTATAAGAATTTTATCTTATAAAATTTCTTATGACTTATTCCGTTATGCCTAGTTTTATTATAACTAATTTATAATAAAACAAATTCTTCTCTCCTTTATATTATGGAATAAATTTTATAAGAAATTTATAAACTTTCTTATTATGGAAAAGTCAATTCATAATTGATTTTATAAAATTAAAATAAACCAATTCGTGGATTATTTTAACTTCCATAAAAGAATAAATTTCTATAAATTTATTTATATAAATTTCTTTATACAAATTTATTTATCCATAATTTATAAAATAAATCGTGCTAGATCTATTTTATTAATTAAACCAAATAAAATGGTTTTCTCCCTTTAATGTGGCCGGCCAAACCAAAGAGGGTGGGCACCCTCTTTGGCCGGCCACTTCAAGCCCCACCAATCGCGAATTAAACTCATTTAATTCGCCCAACAAGCCTTCAAAAGACTTAGCCAATTTTAGCTTCCATTGCGCCTTTGATTAACTCAGATTCGACTTATTTCTCTTATCGGAAAATCCAATTTTCAACTCGTTTTAAATCCCTCGGATTACTCGTAGTGCGTGTGACTAAATAGGCTTTCGATTTATGTTGGCCGTCTATAATTAACCAATTATAGAACGGTCATGAGTGGCACCTAGTAGTACATCATGACCCCCAATTAATCGAAAGATCAACGGTTGACCTCAGAAGTAATTCTGAAACCCTTCAGCAGCTCTAATGAATCGTGCCCCATTCCCTTCACCACCTTACACCCACTTGGTTCAGGACACGGTCTATTTGTGTCAGTCCCCACTAGGCTGACTACGTCACACCTAGCCCAAGTAGTGTCTTTCTCGTCCTTTGGATTTCTAATTACTCTCATGTATTTAAGAGACTCGCACTCTAAACATGATATACTCTGGCCAGAGATTTTGAGTAACAATCCGACGATAGGCCTGGGTATACATCTCCTCGCAAGGAGTGGTGAATCCTTTGTAGGCTGTTCAAACATCTTCGGGCACTTCGGCTTATACCCAATCATCCTGGGTCCACACCTCCTTGGAGATGCTTGCTTAAGATGCTAAAGTATAAGTCTCCATGACCAAGATGACTTGAACACCGCAAGTCAAAGGAACATCGCACTTAAGCTGCAGTAAGAACTTCATTGACATATCTACATGTAGATTCCCATATGAAGTCTTATAGCTAGTCACTCCAATGAACTAGTTCCCTTAACTAGCATCCATGTTTATCTCCAGACATCCCAATGTCACCAGCCAGTGAGAATCAGCTGATTAGAGAATAACCCATGCTAGTCTTAACAGAATTGATAGTGTCCGTTTTTATCAATTCATCGACTAGATATAATTTCAATACTTCACAATTGCACATTTAGAGATAATCACTAGTTGTGATCCCATCACAAATTCTCTTATGCTGTGAATTGTATTGCGGACATTCAGTAGATGAGTTTAAGATCTCAATCAAATACACAAACATGTATACTCAAATAGTGAATTATCATTTATTAGAATAAATGTTTACAATCATAAGGCGATTACTTTAGGACACTTCTCTCATATTACTAACAAACTCCCACTTGGCCTAATGCCAATCGCTACGATATCCAATACCACAGACTCTAACATGACCCTCAAACTTGCTTTGAGGCAAGGCCTTAGTTAAAGGATCCGCTATATTCCTTTCAGTGGGAACTCTTTCAATTATGTCATTCCTACTTATAATCTCTCTGATCAGATGATAGCGTCGAAGCACGTGTTTGGATCGCTGATGAGACCTTGGTTCCTTCGCTTGTGCAATAGCTCCATTGTTGTCGCAGTAAACCGGCACTGCTTCATCAATGGTTGGAACCACACCAAGTTCTGAGACAAATTTCTTGATCCAAACTGCTTCCTTTGCTGCTTCCGAAGCTGCGATATATTCTGCTTCCGTGGTAGAATCCGCTACGGTGTCTTGTTTGGAACTTTTCCAACTTACTGCGCCTCCATTCAAAGTAAATACGTATCCAGACTGCGATTTGGAGTCATCCTTATCTGTCTGGAAACTGGCATCTGTATACCCACGTATTACCATATCTCCTTCTCCATATATTAGGAACACATCCTTAGTTCTTCTTAAGTACTTAAGGATTGTCTTGACAGCCGCCCAATGATCCATCCCTGGATCAGATTGGTATCTGCTCGTGACACTCAGAGCATATGATACATCGGGCCTAGTGCATAACATATCATACATGATAGATCCTATCGCGGATGCATAAGGTATCTTATTCATGCAAATCCTCTCGTCTTCTGTGCGCGGACACATAGACTTCGAAAGGTTGATCCCATGCCTGATGGGAAGGTAACCTTTCTTGGATTCCGACAAGCTAAACCTTTTTAGCACTCGGTCTATATATGTAGACTGCGAAAGACCAAGCAACCGTTTTGATCTATCTCTATAGATTCTAATCCCAAGGATATAGGTTGCTTCTCCCAGGTCTTTCATGGAGAAAATTTTGGACAACCAAATTTTAACTGTCTGTAAGACTGATATATCGTTTCCTATGAGTAATATGTCATCGACATATAATACTAGGAATACGACTGCACTCCCACTAACCTTCTTGTACACACAAGGTTCGTCAGGATTTTGTGAGAAATCAAACTTTTTGATTGTCTCATCAAAACGGATGTTCCAGCTCCTAGATGCTTGCTTCAGCCCATATATGGATCGTCGAAGCTTGCATACTTTGGTTTTATCAACCGATGTGAAACCTTCAGGTTGTATCATGTATACATCCTCAAGCAGGTTTCCATTAAGGAAAACTGTTTTCACATCCATTTGTCATATCTCATAATCATAATGAGCTGCTATAGCTAGGAGCATCCGAATGGATTTAAGCATAGCTACTGGCGAATAGGTTTCGTCATAATCAATTCCTTGTTTCTGACGATATCCTTTTGCCACTAATCTAGCTTTAAAGGTAACTACATTACCTTCCATGTCGGTTTTCTTCTTGAAAACCCACTTGCACCCTATGGGCTTAATCCCTTCGGGTGGGTTAACCAAGTCCCATACTTGATTTTCGTACATGGAATCGAAAGATCAACGGTTGACCTCAGAAGTAATTCTGAAACCCTTCAGCAGCTCTAATGAATCGTGCCTCATTCCCTTCACCACCTTACACCCACTTGGTTCAGGACACGGTCTATTTGTGTCAGTCCCCACTAGGCTGACTACGTCACACCTAGCCCAAGTAGTGTCTTTCTCGTCCTTTGGATTTCTAATTACTCTCATGTATTTAAGAGACTCGCACTCTAAACATGATATACTCTGGCAAGAGATTTTGAGTAACAATCCGATGATAGGCCTGGGTATACATCTCCTCGCAAGGAGTGGTGAATCCTTTGTAGGCTGTTCAAACATCTTCGGGCACTTCGGCTTATACCCAATCATCCTGGGTCCACACCTCCTTGGAGATGCTTGCTTAAGATGTTAAAGTATAAGTCTCCATGACCAAGATGACTTGAACACCGCAAGTCAAAGGAACATCGCACTTAAGCTGCAGTAAGAACTTCATTGACATATCTACATGTAGATTCCCATATGAAGTCTTATAGCTAGTCACTCCAATGAACTAGTTCCCTTAACTAGCATCCATGTTTATCTCCGGACATCCCAATGTCACCAGCCAGTGAGAATCAGCTGATTAGAAAATAACCCATGCTAGTCTCAACAGAATTGATAGTGTCCGTTTTTATCAATTCATCGACTAGGGATAATTTCAATACTTCACAATTGCACATTTAGAGATAATCACTAGTTGTGATCCCATCACAAATTCTCTTATGCTGTGAATTGTATTGCGGACATTCAGTAGATGAGTTTAAGATCTCAATCAAATACACAAACATGTATACTCAAATAGTGAATTATCATTTATTAGAATAAATGTTTACAATCATAAGGAGATTGCCTTAGGACACTTCTCTCATATTACTAACAGGGTGAATATCGACCGTAAAATATTCTTTCGCAACCTTCGTAAAACTTTTCATTCGTTCCAAATAGAGCGTTGGTAGCAGCGGAAAAACAATAGAAAGAACAAACAGACAATAACACAGATTGCACGCGAGATTTTTTACTTGGTTCCCGACCCCCAGGGTCAGTACATCCATGGCCTATACACGGGAACACCCACCCACTAATGGTCTCTTTTTTGGACTTTCCGGCGGCAGAGAAACCCGTCTTACAATGCAATAATTACAATAAAAAATATAGTAAATTGAGTGTGGAATAATAAATGCAAACCAAACAAACAAGATTTGAAACTCGGTCGATCTGACCTCCGAAGTGCCTCGCACTTCCTCCTGGAGCCTCCCGGTCGTAGAGCTTTGTCTTTAGCGCTTTGTCGTCACTTTGGAAGCTTAGAATCGCGTTTGGAAGTCATGTTTTGAGCCTTGGGGTCGAAACCCCTTTTATAGGCTTCATGGAGGCGCCTGTGATCATCGGGGCGCCCCTATGGGCTTGGTCAAACTTTATCTCCGCGCCGAACTCATCGCAGCAGATAATCCCTTTGACCAGGGTGCCCTAGTTATCCAGGGCGCCTCCATGAACTCAGGCGCCCCTATTGATGGGGGCGCCTGATTCCATTGGGGCGCCCCCATTGATGGGGGCGCCTAGGGACCCCTTTTTCCAACCTTTTTCCTGCTTTGTCTCCACTTTTGGGTACCTGCAAGATACATGAATACAAGGTAAATACACATACAATTTTAGCCTTAATGAGTTGGTTCTGACTTCGGATTTCCACGAAATCCTAGGTCGAACCGACGCAAGTTCCCACCCCCCGGAACGCGCCTTTCACCTACTCCTTTCAGGAGACGGTTGTCACCCAGTCCATTCAGGTGGACTTTAGCTTAGCCTCCGATACTCTCGGATCTCGAGACGTCCGAACCTCAACCCATCTCTACTTCTGTCCTTAGTCATCGCTCAGCTAAGTTGCTCAATCCCTCGGACCAAGACTTCGTGCCCAAACCCTAGGTCCAGGACTTCGGTGCCCAACCCTCGGTCAGGACTTTGTGCCCAATTCCCCGAACTAGGTCTTCGGTGCCCAACCCTCGGGCAGGACTTAGTGCACAATTCCTCAAACCAGGACTTAGTGTCCAGCTTTACTCACCAGGTCTTAGTGCCCAACCCTCGGTCATGTCTTAGGTGCCCAGCCCTCAGCCAGGACTTAGTGCCCAATTCAAATGAACCAGACTTCGTGCCTAGGATAACTAGGATTTTGGTTCACTTTGGTACTCCTCCTTTGCTCACCCTTCCCTTGTTCAATGTGTCACTGACTTAAGTATATTGTCAAACATTAAAACACTTGGAGGAGGACATCACTGATGCATCTTGCACCAACATAGAGTACCATCTAAAGGTGGTGCGCTCTATATGTTGACTATTATTGATGATTTCTCAAGAAAAGTTTGTGCATTCTTTTTAAAACATAAGAGTGATGTTTTTACTACCTTTAAGGAGTGGAAGGTCATGATTGAGAAGCAGACAGGGAGACAATTGAAGCATCTTTGAACTGATAACGGATTGGAGTTTTGTTCTGATGAGTTTAATGTCTTATGCAAAGCTGAAGGTATTGTGAGGCATCATACAGTTCGGTGTACTCCTCAACAGAATGATGTAGCAGAGAGGATGAATAAGACTTTGATGGAGAAGGTGCGTTGTATGCTCCTTATAATGCTGGGCTACTGAAATTTTTCTGGGCAGAAGCCGTTGTGTATACCTGTTATCTTGTCAATCGCTCTCCATCAACTGCTATTGAAAGGAAAACTCCACAAGAGATATGGTCTGGTACTCCTGCTAGTTATTCTGATTTAAGAATTTTTGGATGTCCTGCGTATACTCATGTTGATAATGGGGAGTTAGAGTCTCGTTCATCGAAGTGCATACTTATAGGCTTTAGACAAGGAGTGAAGGGATACAAACTTTGGTGTCCAGAGACCGGGAAAGTCATCATAGTAGAGATGTTGTCTTTGATAAGACTGTTGATGCAGTCTGGCCCTGATTGTTGTTTTGGTGTTGACACCGATTTTAGTTTAGGTGGATGATTATTGATTATGATTAAGTCCTGATCGGGGATCAGGCATGGTATAGAAAATCCTAGTCTGGAGGGCTAGGTGTTGGAAAATCCTAACCTGGAGGGTTAGGTGTTAAAAATCCTAGTCTGGAGGGCTAGTTGGAAAATCCTAACCTGGAGGGTTAGGTGTTAAAAATCCTAGTCTGGAGGGCTAGTTGGAAAATCCTAACCTGGAGGGTTAGGTGTGAAAAATCCTAGCTTGGAGGGCTAGGTATTTGAAAAGTCCTAATTCAGAAGGGTTGGGTGAAAAGTCCTAACTTGGAGGGCTAGGTGAAAAGTCCTAACTTGGAGGGTTAGGTGCAAATTCCCATCCTGGAGAATTAGGTGAAAAAGTCCTGGCTTGGAGGGTCAGGTGCCTAGCTTGGAGGGCTAGGTTGGATGATGTTCTAACTCGGAAGGGTTGGGTGAAAAGTCCTAGCTTGGAGGGCTAGGTGAAAAGTCCTAACTTGGAGGGTTAGGTGCAAATTCCCAACTTGGAGGGTTAGATGGAAAAATCCTTAGCTTGGAGGCTTAAGGTGGATGAATTCCTAGCTTGGAGGGCTAGGTTTGAGTCTCTGGATCGGTCTGGTGACCGATCAGGGACATTGGCACGCTGCTCCTTCGTGGATCGGTCTAGTGACCGATCCAGCGATGTCTGATCGGACTGGTGACCGACCCACACGCCCTGGATCGGTCCGGTGACCGATCACTTTAATTCAAATCGCACTGTCAGACGCTCTGATCGCGTCTGACCATATCCGATTTGCTGCCACTTACATCTGATATTTGATTTACTGTGTGATACGCTGCTCTAACACCTTGATTAAGCTGCAGGTGACAGGGGAGGATTCAAACACTCAAGGAGAGGTCAATGGAGGCTTTCCTTGGAGCAGGTTTGTCCGATTCTCCATTTCAGGTTGCAACGGCCGAGCTGCAGACTGGAGCCGAGACTGGGGCTTGGCTGAGGGGATCTCAGGAAGACCAGAGAGGGCTCAGTGGTAGCTGGCGTTGGCAGCTGGAGGCTACGGAGGATGTTGTCACCTGGTGCTGTGTGGAGAATCAAAAGCGCGGAAGCAAGCTTCGTGGAAGCAGAGTTCTGGAACTAATCTTCTTGCTACGCCTTGAGTTCTCCATCACGAGCTTGCTGTGTTCTTGAAGCTTCATCACTTTGAGCAAGCCACTGATTTCGAGAAGCAATCATCCATTACTTGAGCGCTTGAAGGAGAGAACAAGGAGCTTGGAGTCCGACAGTGGGAAGACACGAGGAAGGGTTCTTGCGTGAGATCGCCACTGGGTGGAGCTCAGGAAAGCTTGCTGTGTTCTTGTCCTTGCTAAGTGTTTGAGTAAGATCCTTCTAGTTGTTTCTTTGTGCTTAAACTTTATCTGTGATTGAAACACTGTGGAGAGGTTTCTCCACCGAGAAGGAGGTTGCTTTCTATCCGGTGATAACCGGGGTTTGATCTGCCGACGATCAAGGGATCGCCCACCTTAAGGGCACGCCAAGGAGTAGGGGCAAGTTATCCCCGAACCTTGTAAACCCTCCTTGTTAGCGGTCTTGCTAATTGTGGTTGTTTGTTTTCGGTTTCTATTTTCATTTACTGCACTGCTTCATTTCGTTTCTTCCGCTGTGCTACTGATAAGTTGAGTGCAGGAAACTTGTTAAGTTTCAAAGAAATGTGATTGGCTATATTCACCCCCCCCTCTCTAGCCATCTCGTTTCCAACAAGTGGTATCAGAGCAAGGGGCTCTGTTTACGGCTTAACATCCAAGAGTTATCAACAAGATAGCTTTGAGAGAAGGCTTCTCTACCACCCGACCTCCATTCTTTGATGACTCCGATTTCCAGCATTAGAGATCAAAGATGGAATACTATTTGAAGATGGATATCTACACTTGGTTCGCGGTGAAGGAGGGATTCATCCCTCCTAAGGATGACGAAGGCAAAGAACTCGAGTCTTCACGGTGGACTGCCGAACAAACGCGAAAGAGTGAAGCCGACGCGAAGGCGGTTGTCACTCTACAATGTGGCATGAACAAAGACCAACTCATCAAGGTTGGTCCTTTCATAAGTGCGAAGGACTTGTGGAACAAACTTATCGAGCTTCACGAGGGCACCCGAGACTCATGAATCGCCAAGAGGGATTTGTTCCTCAATCAACTCCAAAATCTCTCCATGAAGGAGAATGAGTCGGTAAGTGAGCTCCATAGCCGGTTCAAGGAAGTCCTCAATGGGCTTCATTCAATTGATGAAAAGGTCGAGAATCGCGACCTTGTGAGGTATGTCTTGAAAGCATTTCCAAGGAATGCTTTGTGGTCATCCATGGTGGATGCCTACAAAGTATCCAAGGATTTATCTATTGTAAAGTTAGATGACTTATTTTGTGAGATGGAATTGCATGAAATGGCTAACAAAGGCCCCAAGGAGAAGGGGATTGCCTTAGTTGCAGGGGACCGAACCAACAAGAAGAAGAAGGAGAAGAAGAAGGAGAAGGAAGTCTCTTCATCTTCATCCTCTTCCGAATCCGAGTCCGATTCCGAGGAAGATGGCAGCGGCTCTTCTTCATCCGAAATGACAAACTTTGTGCGAAGGATGATGCGAAGGGATTGACGGTTCAAGAGTAGAGGTACCTCTAGTGAATCCAAACTTGATAAGACTAATGTCTCTTGCTTTGAGTGTGGTAGGAAAGGGCATTTCAAGAGTGAATGTCCAAAACTAAAGAAGAAGGAGAAGAAATCCAAGAGGAAAGAAGAGAGATCCAAGAAGAAGAAGAAGGCTTTGAAGGCCACTTGGGATGAGTCATTCTCTAGCTCATCCGATGAAGAGAAGGAGGAGAAGAGCACAAGGCAAGTGACACTCATGGCTCTTGGAGAGGCAAACAGTGATGAATCTTCAAGCTCCTCAAACGCGGCTTCATCATCTTCGGATGGTGAAGAGGTAACTTCTCCCGAGCTTGAAAAGTGTTATAGAGCAATTGCATGTTTAACTAGTATGCTTAAAAAGTCTAAGAATAAGGCTAAGGCATTGCAATTAGAAATTGATCAATTGAAAGCTTCTAGGGATGATAACATTGATGATTTACATGTTGAACTGCTAGAAGATGAAATTAAATCATTAAAACTTGAAATTGAAAATTTGAAGTCCTCTAAGGTTGAGGAAGTCAATGATTTGCATGATGAATTGTTAGCAGAGGAAAACCAATCATTGAAGAGTGAAGTTGAGAAGCTCAAGAATATTCTTGGGAAGTTCTCAACTAGCTCTAAGACCCTAGATATGATTCTAAATGCCCAAAGGGCAGTTTACAATAGGGCCGGTATTGGTTACCGCCCTAAAGAACCCTCATTTGTGTCTCTCATGTCTAGGACTGGCATGAGACAATCTAGGACACCCAAGACTTAAAAGAAAGTTGTCAAGGCATGAGTGCCTAAGTCATGTTTAGTTGATGCTTTAGGTCCCAAGGTTTGGGTACCTAAAACTTCTATTTTTCGAATTGTGTAGGTTATGATTGAGGGGGAGCATCTATCAACTTGGTTCGTTGATAGTGGATGCTCCAAACACATGACCGGGGATAGATCATTATTTACCACACTTCACAAGAAAAGTAGAGGTAATGTATCATTTGGTAACAATGGTAGTCTTAAGGTCATAGGGATAGGAGACATTCAAATATCCGAATGTCTTAGAATTTCAAATGTCCTTCTAGTCAAGGGGATGAAATTTAATCTCCTAAGTGTGAGTCAATTGTGTGACACGAGTTACACAATTGACTTCCAACCAAGTCAATGTCTAGTTAGACAAAATGACACCTTGGACACGGTACTAGTAGGAGCAAGAGTAGACAATATTTATCAAGTTTCATTTAAAAGTGCTACTAATGCTTTTGCTAAGTGTCTCATGTCAAAAGAAGAAGAGTCCACCCTTTGGCACCAGAGATTAGCTCATGTGAACATGAAGAACATCCGGAAGTTGGCCAACAAGGGACTAGTCCGTGGCTTACCAAGCGTCAAGTACGAGAAAGACAAACTTTGTGATGCATGTCAAATGGGTAAGCAAACAAAATCTGCACATAAACGTAAAAGTGCTGTAAGTACTTCCAATGCACAAGATTTACTTCACATGGATCTATTTGATTGTAGTACCATCATATCATTGAATGGAAGTAGATATTGTTTTGTTATCATTGATGATTTTACTAGATACACGTGGACTTACTTTTTAAAATATAAGGACCAAACCTTAGATATTTTCATTTCTTTTTGTAGAAAAGTTGAAAATGAAAAATCATTAACCATTAAGACAATTAGAAGTGATCATGGAGGTGAATTTCAAAACCAAAGGTTTTTAGAATTTTGTCAAGATAGAGGTTATAGACATGAGTTCTCTACTCCTAGAACACCACAACAAAATGGTATTGTAGAGAGGAAGAACCGTGTACTCCAAGAGGCTGCACGAAGCATGCTTAATGAGTACTCACTCCCGAGTTACTTATGGGCTGAAGCTGTAAATACAGCTTGCTATGTGCAAAATCGAGTCCTTATTCATAGGTTTTTAGGAAAGACTCCCCATGAACTTTGGTTTGGAAAACCACCTACGGTTAAACACCTTAGGGTGTTTGGTTGTAAGGTGTTCATCCTAAATACCAAGGATCACCTTGGAAAGTTCACGGCAAAGGCTGATGAAGGGATACTAGTTGGGTATTCCCTCGTTAGCCAAGCCTATCGAGTCTACAACAAGAAAACTAGATTAATTGAAGAGTCTTCTGATGTGGTTTTTGAAGAAATTCCAAAATCAATTGACCAATCAGAAAATGTAGAAGGAGTTCAACTCGAACTTAGGAGACTAAGTTTGAATGAAACTCCAAGTGTTGTTGATGGTGATGAGTCTGATGACGGTGAACCTAGACAACCCATTGATCAGCCGGATCCTGAGGCTGAACTTGTGTCTAGTGAACCCGTTCAAGAAGCACCACCAACACCAAGGCAAACTAGATTAGCCTCTAGTCATCCCCAAGACCAAATTGTTAGAGACATCCATCATCATTCTTCCGGAATGAGGCTAATGAAGTTGCCCTAATTTCCGAAATTGAACCTAGGAAAATTGATGAAGCATTAAGTGATCCTGATTGGATCATTGCAATGCAAGATAAACTAGGTCAATTTGAGAGGAGTGAAGTTTGGGACTTAGTCCCTAGACCTAAGAAGACCACCATCATTGGAACCAAATGGGTCTTCAAAAATAAATTGAACCACAAGAGAGAAATCATTAGAAACAAGGCACGCTTGGTAGCCAAGAGCTACAGTCTAATTGAAGGCCTTGATTATGATGAGACTTATGCTCCCGTGGCACGATTAGAGTCCATCCGATTGATGCTCGCATTTGCAGCACATCGTGGCTTCAAATTATACCAGATGAATGTCAAATCAGCCTTCTTAAATGGTTTGATTAGAGAAGAGGTCTATGTCGAACAACCTCCGGGGTTTGAAAGTACCAAATTTCCAAACCACGTGTTCAAACTCAAGAAGGCACTTTATGGCCTTAAACAAGCACCCCGAGCTTGGTATGAGCGGTTGTCNCCTCAGTAAGTACAGCGCTTCAGTGGACTGCCGTAGAAGGAAGGTGGTTTTCAGCCCAGAAGGAGAACCACCATTCGAGTTTCAAGGAGCCCCAAGGAGGAAGACTCAGAAATTTCTCTCAGCCTTGGCAGCCCACCAGATGCTAGAGCAAGGGTGTGCTGGTTTTCTTGCACACGTAGTGGACTCAGAAGCAAAGAAAGAACTCAAGCAGGAGGATGTACGGGTAGTCTGCGAATATCCAGAAGTATTCCCAGAAGAACTACCTGGACTACCTCCCAACAGAGAAGTGGAATTTGAGATCGAGCTGTGCCAGGTACCGGTCCGGTCTCGAAGGCCCCATATCGTATGTCTCCTGCAGAGCTGAAAGAATTACAAGAGCAACTCCAGGAGCTACTAGACAAGGGCTTCGTCCGCCCGAGTCATTCACCCTGGGGAGCTCCTGTATTTTCGTCAAGAAGAAGGATGGGTCTATGCGTCTGTGCATAGACTACAGAGCTCTGAACAAGGTAACCATCAAGAACAAGTACCTCCCCTTCCTAGAATAGATGATTTATTTGATCAACTCAAAGGGGCTACAGTGTTCTCGGAAGATAGACCTGCGTTCTGGGTATCATCAGCTAAAGGTTAAAGAAAGTAACATCCCCAGGACGGCCTTCAGGACAAGATACGGCCACTACGAATTTGTAGTAATGCCTTTTGGAGTAACCAATGCTCCAGCAGTCTTCATGGAGCTGATGAACCACATCTTCAGGGAGTATCTCGATAAATTCGTCATTGTATTTATTGATGATATTCTCATATACTCACAGACTCCAGAGGACCATGCTACACACTTGAGGATAGTGCTGCAGACCCTTCAGCAGGAGAAGCTCTATGCAAAATTCTCAAAGTGTGAGTTTTGGCTAGATCAGGTGACCTTCCTAGGTCACATTGTATCCAAAGAAGACATTCAAGTTGATCCAGCCAAGATAGAAGCAGTCAGCAACTGGTGTAGACCCAAGAATGCTAGTGAAATCATAAGCTTCTTAGGCCTGGCAGGATATTACAAAAAATTTGTGGAGGACTTTTCCAGAATAGCCTCTCCGCTCACAGCCCTGACCAGAAAGAATCAGAAGTTTGAGTGGTCAGATAAATGCGAGCACAGCTTCCTAGAACTGAAGAAAAGATTGACTAGTGCTCCCATCTTGACTGTTCCAGAGAGTGACAAGGCCTTTGACATCTACAGTGATGCATCCAAGATGGGCCTTGGAGCTGTCCTCATGCAAGACGGTAAAGTGATAGCATATGCCTCCAGACAGCTCAAGGACTATGAGAAGAATTACCCTACCCATGACCTTGAGCTAGCAGCTGTGGTTTTTGCAGCTCTGGAGACACTACCTGTATGGAGTGCAGTGCAGAATCTTCACAGACCATCAGAGTCTGAAGTACTTCTTCACTCAGAAGGATCTGAATATGAGGCAGCGCAGGTGGCTAGAGTTGGTCAAAGATTATGACTGTGAAATCCTCTACCACCCAGGTAAAGCTAATAAAGTGGCAGATGCACTGAGCAGAAAATCCTGTGCAGCACTGATGTCCCTATCATCACTGTCTCTACCACTTCAGAAAGAAATAAAGGATTTTGGAGTTGAGGTAATAATTGGGCGACTTTTTGCATTGACTCTAGAGTCAACCCTGCTTGTAGATATACAAAGAAAGCAAAGTCAAGACCCAGAGATCCAGAAGATCAAGCAGGAAATCCAAGAGGCAGAAAATTCAGAGTTTCGAGTATCAGATAGCGACATCCTCTATCTTGGAGACCGCCTTTGCGTCCCCAATGATGAGGAATTAAGAAAGAATATTTTAGAAGAAGCCCACAGTAGCCCGTACTCTATGCATCCTGGTTCTACCAAGATGTACCAAGATTTAAAGAAAAGGTTCTAGTGGTCTGGACTCAAGCGAGACGTGGCCAGATATATCAGTACCTGCTTGACCTGCCAGAGAGTCAAGGCAGAACACCAGAGACCAGGAGGAGTTCTGCAGCCTCTTCCCATTCCAGAGTGGAAGTGGGAAGAGATATCCATGGATTTTATCACAGGTCTCCCAAGGACCACCCATGGACACGATGCAATATGGGTGATAGTGGACAGATTGACCAAGTCTGCCCACTTCCTAGCCATCAAGTTATCGCATTCGCTAGAGCGGTTAGCACAGCTGTACGTGAAAGAAGTGATCAGGCTTCACGGAGTTCCGAGGTCGATCGTGTCTGACAGAGATGGGCGGTTCATCTCCCATTTTTGGAGGTGTGTTCAGGACGCCCTAGGCACCAGACTTCAGTTCAGCACAGCTTTCCATCCCCAGACAGATGGACAAACAGAGAGAGTAAATCAGATTTTAGAAGACATGCTCAGGGCTTGTGCGTTGGACTTTAAAGGCAGTTGGTGCAAATTTCTGTTCTTAGCTGAGTTTGCCTACAACAATAGCTATCAGGCCACCATCAGGATGACACCTTATGAGGCATTGTATGGCAGGAAATGCAGATCACCCATATGTTGGCAAGAAGCTGGTGAGAAGAAAGAGATGGAGTCAGGACTAGGCAGCCAGACTGAGCTTATAGATGAGACCACTCAGGCTATCCAGACGATCCGCCAGAGGATTGAGACTGCCCAGAGTAGACAGAAAAGTTATGCTGACACACGCCATAGGCCACTTGAATTCCAAGTTGGAGATTCAGTATTTCTCAAGGTCGCTCCTATGAAGGGAGTGATGAGATTTGGCAAAAAGGGCAAGCTGAGTCCTCGCTACATAGGACCCTACAAGATTATAAAGAGAGTTGGGAAGGTAGCCTATGAGCTAGACTTGCCAGAGGATATGTCAGCTATCCACCGTACCTTTCATGTCTCTATGCTAAAGAAGTGTATTCACGACCCTAGCCAAGTGATTCAGCCTCAGTCAGTACAGATCCAAGAAGATCTTAGCTATGAGAGCAGACCGACACAGATAGTGGACAAAGCAGTTAAAAGATTAAGAAACAAAGAAGTGCCACTAGTGAAGGTCATCTGGCAGAATCAACAGCATGAGGAGGCTACTTGGGAACGTGAGGACAGCATGAGAGAAAGATATCCAGAATTATTCTAAGTTCGAGGATGAACTTTTCATAAGGTATGGGGGATTGTAACGCCCCAAAATTTCCACTTTAAGTCCTTAAAGTCCTTGAAATTAGTTAGAAATGTTTTAGAAATATTCTAGATATTTTTAGGAATTTTTAGAATATTTTTAGGGAATTTTCCGAGTCCGTTTAGTATTTTTATTAAAAGAAATAGAGTTTTCGGCAAAAAGTTACCTGGATGAGTTTTGAACCCGAGACCTCCCGTGAGATCAACGACTTAAGTTGGTCGGGTTAACCAAGAGCCCCAGCAGGGGTGTGCTGAAAGAAAATAGAGAAATATTAAGTTAAGTTATAAAGTTGGACTTAAATACCCTAGGTATAAATAGATCATTAAAGAGAGGAATTTTATTTTCTCTCAACCTAAACCCTCTCTCCCTCGCCCAAACCCTCACGCCGACCCCCCTCTTCCCCTCTCTTGGGCGTACGCCCCACACCTCCTCTCCTCCTCTAAGGGGGCGCCGGCCAAGGAAGAACCAAAGGGTGCGGAGCGTTTCGTTCGTCTCGACGAGAGGAACGCGTAGGCGCGAACGGTTCATCGAGATCTCAAGTTTCTCCCGAGCCCTAGACGTCAATTTTGGTTGTAAGTCCAAGATATCAATATAAGTACTGCTCACCTGCAGTAAGAGGTGGTTTTTCTGCAAGTTTTTTCCGTTAGAAAGTTAAAAGTGCAATTTTCCTTGAGTTTATGATTTTGCATGTAACTCTAGTTTAATCCATGCTTGTATAAGTTTAATTAAGTACCCTATATGAGGTTAGGGTCTAAGAAAAGTTATGAGAAAAGAAAAGAGAAGATAAAGATAAGAAAAGAAAAGGCCAAAGCCTTAAGAAATCCCCAAAAGTCAAGACTTAGGGATTTGGGCACACAAGGTGCTCGTTAAAATGCCAAGGCATTCAAGATAAGAAAAAGTAAGTATTTTATTTTCTAAGGCCAGTACCCGGCGTCCAAGGGCGTCGTTAAAGAAATCCAGGTGTCCAATTCCAAGGTCTTGGCCCTGGTAGACCAAGGTCTGCTCTATTAGGATTGGTGGCTCGCTACCCCAACCTTTTAGGGAACGCGCATGAGATGGTACTTACGTCTTAAGTGGATCCAAGTGAGTTATTATTTTCAAGTATATGCTTTAGCAAAGTTTTCTAAAGTTTAAAGAAGTTTTCTAAAAGTTAAAGGAAGATTTAAAGTTAAAGAATTGCTAAAGTTCAAGTTAAGCCAAGAACAAGTAAGTTGAGACTTATTAATGCTTGAGTATACATGGTTTAGTTTTCTTTTAAGCATAAAAGTATCTCATGTGATTTCACATTGTTTAAAAAGCATGTTTGCACATTTTCGAGATTTTGTGAGCTAGATAGTACTTACTAAGCGTTTTGCTTATTAGTTGCATTTCCTCTTGCTGCAGGTAAAGGTAAAGGCAAGCAATTCTGAAGGAAGGCGACAAGGCGGTGCTGAGTGACGTGTGTGTGGTGGCTGACCTTGGAGAGGTCCTTGGGACAAGATGAATGAAGGACTTAAAGCGCATTTATCATAAAGTCTTAGTTTAAGTTAGATCATATAGTATTTATCCAAGTATTTGCGTTTTAGATATTTTGCATATCCTAAAACCATGAGTAAAGATTCCATGTTATTTTATTTAGCATACATATCCTTATGATTGCATTGGGTGAGTATAAGTGTGAGTAGTTTTGAATATTGATACTTGATGGAGCTATTTGATGCATGTGCCAAGATATTGTGAGTTTCCCTTTGAATCAAGTTTTCATTGCTATAAATATGCCTAGAAAAGTTGCATTACATTCCAAAATGCTTTAGTAAGGTGTAGAACATGTGTTTTGGTATTATGAATGCATAAGAGTTAAGTTTGGTACAAAACTCTAGTTTAAAGTTCATATAGATTTTCATAACTTAATTTCTTCCGCAAAAGTTCTAATTTCGAGTTTATGAAGTTGTTTTGATTGGCTAAAATGTTTAGGAAACTAGTATAGAGTATAGAAATGGTGTTGTGTCTTTGTATGGCTTGAGACTATAAGTTTGGTGGACCATTGAGACAAGGTTTCGAATCTGAATTTCAGATTTTCAGGCGTGCCAGTCGACTGGTTCAGTATCAGTCGACTGCCCTATCGAACGGCAGCTTCTGTTCGATGCATTAGTCGACTGCCAAGAGGCCAGTCGACTGGTGCCGCGCCCAGAAACTTTCTGTGGCCGATACCAGTCGACTGGTTAGATGGCAGTCGACTGGTACCATTGCAGTGAAGTTCTAGAGAAAGGAAGTATGCCATTGTATCATGCATGACTATTAGAGTTAGAATATCATCCCTAGATGAATTTAAAAGAAAAAAAAAGAAGTTCCGCATTCTTAGTCGTGCATTAGAGTCAAGAAGTAGATAAAGTAACGATCCGTCAAAGGTGGAGAAGGGCGGGTCGCTACATTAGTGATGTAGGTGAATATAAAAATGTGCATGAATTATGGAGCAAAATGTTAGCGCTTCATGAAAACCCTACACAAGCTCAAGGAGTGGAAGAGCCCAAGGAAATGAGCTTAATGGTCCAAGAAGAGGAGAAGGACCAATTGGATGAGGAAAGAAGCCCAATATCCGAAGAAGAGGAGAAAGAAGAAAAAGATGTTGATGCAGTCTAACCCTGATTGTTGTTTTGGTGTTGACACCGATTTAAGTTTTGATTTAAGTCTGGTTAAATGCATGGGGATTAAGTCCTAGTCGCGGACTGGACACAAAATGTTGACACCGATTTTGTTTTGGTGTTGACCGATCAGCCTGGAGCCTGATCGGTCTGGGATCATCCTGATCGGTCTGGTGACCGATTAGGCCACAGCCTGATTGGTCTGGGGACCGATCTGGAGTATGCAGCAGACTGCTGGATAGGTCTGGGGACCAATCAGGAGTGTGCAGAAGACTGCTGGATCAGTCTGGTGACCGATCAGGGTCCTCTCTGATCGGTCTGGGGACCGATCAGGGTCCTCTCTGATCGATCTGGGGACCGATCAGGAGGAGAACTTTAATTCAAATACGCTGTCAGAAGTTTCTGATCGCGTCTATTTTCACTGCCGATTCTCTGCTACTTGCTGATTTCATTTGATATCGATTTGCTAAGCCTCTGTTGGAGTGTGCAGGTGATAGCAGGTGATTCAAACACTCAAGGAGGGTCAATGGGAGGCTTTCCTTGGAGCAGGTTTGTTTGTTTCTCCTTCTCAGGTTTCAACGGCAACTGGAGCAGCTGGCGACTGACGAAGACTCAGCTGGAGAGGAGGTCTTCAGTGGACTGAGTGCACAGGGAGGTCAGTGGGTTCAGGCTGGCTCAGGGGATGCTGATGGAGTCTGGCGTTGAAGCAGGAGCTTAAGAGGAAGATGAGAAGCAGAGGAGGCAAGCAGAACGAACAGGAAAACAAGCAAGTGTGGCTGTGGGTTTCGCTGTTGTTGTTGTGCTCCTTGTGTATCTTTTCTCTTGAGCTTTCTTGCTACTGTCTTGTGAGAGGTTCCTCCTTAGTCTCGTGAGCTTACCTTGTATCCTATTGAGACGCTTGTGGAGAGGTTTCTCCACCGAGAAGGAGGCGCTATTTTATCCGGGTCACCGGGGCTTGATCTGCCGACGATCAAGGGATCGCCCACCTCACGGGCACGTCAAGGAGTAGGGGCAAGTTATCCCTGAACCTTGTACATCATCATCTTAACGACTGTGTGGTTTGTTTTTCAGTTACTGCATTTCCGTTTCTGCTGTTAAACTTGTATTGCTTCCGCTGTGCTACTAACCCTAAGTGCAGAAGTTCAAAAGAGAAGTCATTTTTGTATATGGCTATATTCACCCCCCCCCTCTCTAGCCATCCAAGGTCTAACAAGTGCTATCATAGCTTGGGGCTCTGTACAAGCGGCTTAACATCCGAGAGTTATCAACAAAATGGCTGGAAGAGAAGGGATGAGCACAAACCGACCTCCACTCTTTGACGACACAGATTTTCAATATTGGAAATCGAAGATGGAGTTTTATTTGAAGACAAACATGAGCATATGGTTCTCGGTCAAAGAAGGTTTTATCCCTCCAAGAGATGTTGAAGGAAAAGATCTCAATTTCTCAAGTTGGTCGGCTGAGCAAATAAGAAAGAGTGAAGCAAATGCCAAAGCGGTGATCACTTTGCAATGCAGGTTGACCAAGGAGGAGTTGATCAAGGTGGGTCCTTTTACGAGTGCTAAAGATCTTTGGAACAAAATCATTGAGCTCCACGAAGGAACTCAAGACACCTGAATAGCCAAGAAGGACCTCCTTCACAGTCAACTCCAAAATCTGTCCATGGAAGAAAATGAAAAGGTAAGTGAACTCCATGGAAGATTCAAAGAGATCCTCAATGGCCTCCACTCCATCAATGAAAAGGTAGAAAACCGGGATCTAGTAAGGTTAGTTCTAAAAGCTTTTCCAAGGAATACTCTGTGGTCATCCATGGTGGATGCCTACAAGGTTTCCAAGGATCTTTCCTTAGTTCAGTTAGAAGATCTATTTTGTGAAATGAAATTACATGAGATCTCTAACCAAGGCTCCGAAGAGAAAGGGGTTGCTTTTGTGGCAAGAAAGGAGGAGAAGCACACCCATCACTTTGCTTTCATGGCACTAGAGGAGTCAAAGGAGGAAAGTGATGATGAATCAAGTAGCTCCTCAACCGCGCCTTCATCATCTTCGGATGATGAAGAGGTAATCACTCCCGAGTTAGATAAGTGCTATAGAGCTATTGCATGTTTAACCAAATTGTTAAAGAAATCTAAGAATAAGGTTAAGTCATTGAAGTTGGAAGTAAAAGAATTAAAATCCTCTAAGGTTGAGGATATTAATGACTTCCATAATGAATCCCTTGAGAATGAGAACAAGATCTTGAAGGGTGAAATTGAAAATCTCAAGATTATTCTTGAGAAATTCTCAACTAGCTCTAAAACCCTAGACATGATCTTAAACTCCCAAAGGGCGATTTACAACAAGGCCGGTATAGGTTACCGACCTAAAGAACCAACCTTTGTGTCATTAATGTCTAGAACCTAATTTAGATCATCAAATGACTTTAAGGTTCAAAAGGTTAGGAAGAAATTGACTAAGGCATGGGTGCCAAAGTCATTAATTGTAGATGGTTTAGGTCCCAAGAGTTGGGTACCTAAAACTTTCATATTTCGAATTGTATAAGCATTATTTGAGGGGGAGCATCTATCAACATGGGAGGTTGATATTTTGGTGCTCCAAACCCATGACCAAGGAAAAATGTCATTCACATGGTTGGTTATGGAAAATTTGAATTAAATGCTTTGAGCTTCATTGTCTTAGTTCTTATAACAAGATGATCTCTTGGCTAGTGATTTATGAAATCTCATTTGGGCAATAAGGAAACTTATCATGCAACGAATGATAGTATATCCATGCTTCAAAATAAATAAACAAGTTTTGAAAAAAAATATTCACATGAATGGTTTAGGTTGACACATAACTTACTCTTGCCATGAATTGTTTAGGATAATTAGGTTTATTGTTATAATTTATGTTTTCCTGCAATTCATGGTTTATGATATGCCTTATGTCAAGCCTAAGGAGTCCATTTTCTTGTATATGTTATACAACATGAATGCATGCTAAAGAACAAGGATTAACACATAGTATGTACTAATAAGGCATCACCAAACAAAGAACATGAGCTTAAGGTTTAGGCTTAAATTTTTCTTAAGGTATTTTGTTTGGTGAACATGATCAAGTATGCCATGATTTACTGTATGTGTTAGTAATGTTAATGTATTGCATGCGAATTTTTGAGGAATACATAGTTTGTTATGATCATCATAAAACCTCACAAGGCATCATCAAACAAATGACATGAGTTTCAAATTCACTATGATGTATGACTTTAGACTCTCTTTGTATCAAACAAAATCAAGGTTCTAGGACTTAGTATATATATATGTATACACCCCCAACATATTCTGTTTCACTATGTTTTTCTGGATCATGTTTTCAAACTTGTATTTATTTGCTTCACCCTAAAGTTGTATTATCAATGGAATGGGGAATTAGGATTATGGAGTTGATACAAATTTAATTTCAACTAGGTGGAGAAAGCATGTTATAAACATACATTAAACTGATCAGAATTTAAAAATTGATCATAGGTTGATACTAACTTGATACAAGCATGTTTTTGAAAATTTGATCATATTTTTGTTTGTATCATGAAATCTGATCATGTTTTAGAAATTTGATATTAGTATCATATATTGATAATTGTTTGAAGAAATGTATTTTGATTGAGGGAACCCTTAGGAACAAATAGATTAAAAACTAATTGAACTAGGGTTTGGGAATGGTTAAGGGTTGAAACAAATCTATTTCTGAAACTGATCAGGTTCAGAAAACAGTCACCCTGATCGGTCTAGTGACCGATCAGGAATCATACTGATCGGTCCGGTGACCAATCAGATCACCACTGATCAGTAAGTTCCATGTTTGGGTCAAAACTCCTCAGTCCGATCTCCTCTCGTCGAATTGTATCAATCTAATGATCATACTACAAACAAACATACCTGATACTAAGGGAGTACAAACCTGATTATAATTTAAACACACCTGATCCTCTGTTGGTACAAACCTGGTACTAAGGGAGTACAAATTTGTTCAAGTGGTAAAATATGTGGAGGAATTTTTTATACCCTTGATTCTCAGAAATGTTTCTGAAACGTCAAGTGTTAAAATGAGGTTTGGCTAATCATACTTGGAACAAAACTTAATTTGATACAAACCTATGTTGGAATGTTCAAATTCATAAGGAAGAGTTTGTTGAGTCATGACTCTTGTGCTTAATGTCGTGTTTCAGAAATATTTCTGGAATGTCGAATATCAATGGAGTCTACACCCTTGTTTCTGAAATGTTTCTGAAATTTTTCTGAAATCTGATCGCTCCCCCGACTAATAAGACATATTTCTGTATCAAATAATCAACGAACCTGATCGGTCCAGAGACCAATCAGAATTATGTGTCAGATACATCTGCATTCCTTACGTGTTATATGAAACATATACATGTTTGACCATGATATACTTCTGTATATGTTTTCATGTGAAATTCACACAATTTGACGTATGATGCATATACATTGTTGCCATGATACATTTATGGTATATGCCCTTCATATGCAATTCAAACATTGTCCTTTGATTATTTTGGGTTTGGGGAGAGACCCGTGTTTGAGGGGGAGGTATGCTCAAACTTAATAACCATACCCTTTTTCGATGTTTGACAAGGGGGAGAAAATGGTTGATTAAGTTTAGGGTTATTGTAGGGGGAGGATTTTGATTCCCTTATGATAATTGAACTACCTTCAATTGATCATCAATGCCTAAACTTAAATCGGGGTGTCAAACAACAAAAAGGGGGAGATTGTTGATGCAGTCTAACCTTGATTGTTGTTTTGGTGTTAACACCGATTTAAGTTTTGATTTAAGTCTGGCTAAACGCATGGGGATTAAGTCCTAGTCGCGGACTGGGCACGAAATCCTAGCTTGGAGGGCTAGGTGAAAAGTCCCAACTTGGAGGGTTAGGTGAAAAGTCCTTGCTTGGAGGGCTAGGTGAAAAGTCCTAGCTGGGAGGGCTAGGTGAAAAGTCCTAACTTGGAGGGCTGGGTGAAAAGTTCTAACTTGGAGGGTTAGGTGAAAAGTCCCAACTTAGAGGGCTAGGTGAAAAGTCCTAGCTTGGAGGGCTAGGTGAAAAGTCCTAATTTGGAGGGTTGGGTGAAAAGTCCTAGCTTGGAGGGCTAGGTGATGAAATCCTGGTGAGTGAAGCCAGGTCCTAGCTTGGGAAACTAGGTTGAAGTCCCAGTGAGTGAGACTGCGCATGGAGTCTTGGTTCGAGGGATCAAGCACGAGTCGGAGATGGGACGGAGGCTTGTTCTCTCGACTAAGAGTGGGTTTGGCCTTGCTCGGATCGGTCTGGTGACCGATCAGGGAAGTTGGCACGAAGTTCCCTCTTGGATCGGTCTGGTGACCGATCCAGCGATGTCTGATCGGTCTGGTGACCGATCAGGGAGCTTCCAGTAACTTTGGCAAACCTATTGATCGGCTCCTGATCGGTCTGGTGACCGATCAGGGAGAAACCGTGACCGATCAATCTGAACGATCAATTGTCGTGAGGTTTCTCACCCTGACCGATCAGGCTGGAGCCTGATCGGTCTGAGATCATCCTGATCGGTCTAGTGACCGATCAGGCCACAGCCTGATTGGTCTGGGGACCGATCTGGAGTATGCAGCAGACTGCTGGATAGGTCTGGGGACCAATCAGGAGTGTGCAGAAGACTGCTGGATCGGTCTCTGATCGGTCTGGGGACCGATCAGGAGCAGAACATTAATTCAAATACGCTGTCAGAAGTTTATGATCGCGTCTGTTTTCACTGCCGATTCTCTGCTACTTGCTGATTTCATTTGATATCGATTTGCTAAGCCTCTGTTAGAGTGTGCAGGTGATAGCAGGTGATTCAAACACTCAAGGAGGGTCAATGGGAGGCTTTCCTTGGAGCAGGTTTGTTTGTTTCTCCTTCTCAGGTTTCAACGGCAACTAGAGCAGCTGGCGACTGACGGAGACTCAGCTGGAGAGGAGGTCTTCAGTGGACTGAGTTCTCAGGGAGGTCAGTGGGTTCAGGCTGGCTCAGGGGATGCTGATGGAGCCTAGCGATGAAGCAGGAGCTTAAGAGGAAGATGAGAAGCAGAGGAGGCAAGCAGAATGAACAGGAAAACAAGAAAGTGTGGTTGTGGGTTTCGCTGTTGTTGTTGTGCTCCTTGTGTAGCTTCTCTCTTGAGCTTTCTTGCTACTGTCTTGTGAGAGGTTCCTCCTTAGTCTCGTGAGCTTACCTTGTATCCTATTGAGATGCTTGTGGAGAGGTTTCTCCACCGAGAAGGAGGCGCTATTTTATCCGGGTCATCGGGGCTTGGTCTGCCGACGATCAAGGGATCGCCCACCTCACGGGCACGCCAAGGAGTAGGGGCAAGTTATCCCCGAACCTTGTACATTCTCATCTTAGCTACTGTGTGGTTTGTTTTTCAGTTACTGCATTTCTGTTTCTGCTATTAAACTTGTATTGCTTCCGCTGTGCTACTAACCCTAAGTGCAGAAGTTCAAAAGAGAAGCCATTTTTGTATCTGCCTATATTCACCCCCTCTCTAGCCATCCAAGGTCCAACAAAAGATTCATTCATCTCCTCAAGTGAAGTGGCACAAGAAATTGAAGAATCATCCACTTCATCAAAGGGAGAAGAAGTCCCCACTTCAAGGATTGAGGGGGAGGAGAGACTGTTAGATCGTTTTTGTACGCTAGGGGGGGGGTGAATAGCGTTTCTTTGGATCTTCTTCTTCCTACGTTGTTGGTTGCACAGCGAAAATAATAATAAACAAAATAAACAACGATAACAAGAAGATTTACTTGGTATCCACCCCGGGCGGGTGACTAATCCAAGAATCCGTCAGTAAATCAATCCCCGGATAACCTCCGGCTAGCCCTCGTCACTCCTTGTAGGTGAAGAAACCTCACCACAATCCCAAGCAAAAGCACTGAGCACAAAGACTACTATCTTGCCTTTAACCAAGACAAGATTCGTCAAGAATCTCAGCCACCACGATTCGCTTTAAATAAGACTCGGGCTGAAACCCTCTCCACCAGTCGACTGCTCCCAGGGCAGTCGATTGGTGCCACTGTAATTCGACCGTTGCACCCCAACGTTCAAATTCTCAGCCAACTCATCAACCACCTGCCAATCGACTGCTCCCAGAGCAGACGACTGGTCCCCAGCTGAACCCTTCCCGAGTACAATCACACAACACTCGTACCCTTACGACTCGACTGACTTCTCATCCGCAGCCTCGACTATTACCTTCGCACCCTCTTCATCTTCGGCTCCCGTCCCTCGGATGCACGCAAGCCTCCAGCTTGCCTCCATGCCATCCTTCATGCATGCCTCGAAGTCCACTCCCCTCAGCTCATCTTCCCTGCTCTCCAAGGTCCCTCGGGTGCACACAAGCCTCCAGCTTGTCTCCATGCCACCCTTCACCATACCGAGGTCGTCCAACCAAGTCCATATGTGTAACCTATACATCCTGCACACTCAACATACAAATATGAGATAACTGTTGATGCAGTCTAGCCTTGATTGGTGTTTTGGTGTTGACAACGATTTTTGTTTAGGTTGATGATTATGATGATTGTGATGATTATGATTAAGTCCTGATCGAGGATTAGGCATGATATGGAGGATCCTAGCCTGGAGGGCTAGGTGTTGGAAAAATCCTAACCTGGAGGGTTAGGTGTGAAAAATCCACCAACCGATCGAACGGTGATCCGTTCAAACGCATTAAATTCTGGTTGGTGGACCGATCCACCAACCGATTAACTTCGCAAAAAATTACCATCGCCGAACCCTAGCGCCGAGACCTCCCATTTGCGCAACCCTGTGAGAACCTTTCCCACCCTCGTCTTCTGTTCGTGAGTGTGCGGTGCTAAGAAGTCTTCTCCAAGCCCTGTTTTTCTTCCTGCGTCTTGCACCTCTCTTTCGCCAAAGGACCTCGCGATCATCTCTTGCGCCGAGTCCCTCTTTGCGCAAGCTTGTTCTTCCGATCCAAGAATCTCTTCAATGGCACCAAAGTAAGTTCTTGCTTTGGTTTTTCATTCAAATCAGTATATAGTATTTGTTTGTGAAGTTAACCATGTTTTGGCTCTTGTTCTTGTTGTTGTACCGTAACCTTATTGTACTTGCCGTGACCTTCTCTCTCTATCGATCATTTCATTTTCTAACTCTTTGATTGGGTGTCATCTTCTATGATCAAATCATTCTTTCCCTTTTGCTCTTGATCAAATGTGTTACCTTGCATTAACTGATTGGGTCTTATCTGTGTATGACCAATTCAACTCCTTTAGAAAGTCTTCCAAGGGCAAGGAAGCTACTGAGGGCAGCACGAGGGGGAATGCCCCTTCCTCCTCTGCCCCTTCCAGAAGGCCACAGCCTTCTTCTAGCTCTAGGTTCCCAAATGCGGCCTGTGAACAGGCCTTTCAAGCAAGGACATTCAAACTATTAACCTGTCGATCCATTGATGTTCCTTTCCTGACTGAGTTCTGTTCCTCTGTCATGGAGATTGTCACTTACTACAATCTGGGTTTTCTTCTTTCCTTGGAATGGACCATAAATTACGACCTAGTCTCTGAATTCTACAACAACCTACAACAAGGTCCTCAAGGGGGATTCGAGTTCACTACTCGTGTCGGGAAGATGAACCTCGATTTTTCATATGAGATTTTGGCAGAGTACTTGGGTGGTCGACGATCACCGAATCTTTATTCGATCTATCCTGAACTTCCTGATCCTCTGCTAGCACCGTTCGCAGATGTTACCCCTGACTCTATCTATCAGCACTTCTTCGGTCATCCTCGCCCTGCCGGGCTTGATGAGTTGGGTCCAGTTTTTCCTACTTTTGCAGCTCTTCGACTTGCTCCAGCTGACTACGTCCTTTTCAAGATCATTACAAATTGCATCTTACCCATTACTTCAAAAGCCTTTGGCCGAGATCCGACCCTATCACTGCCTTATGCTCTACGGCATGCATTGCCGGATGGACTTTGATATCATGGAGAGCATTTTTCAGTCTATCCTATCCTACCGTAAGCCTAGCCGTCGCACGGTTTATATGCCTTTTGGTCATATCATCACTGATTGGCTTATGTCAGTTGGTGTTGATGTCACCAAGGGCAGGACCGTGCCCATGGTTAAGCAAGATTGTCGTTTGGGTCGGCGGGCTTTTGCAAAGTCTGGTATTGTCATTCGTGAGCGCGATGGGGTCTTGGTGTGGAAGGATGGACGCGGACTTGGTGATCTTCCTGGAGGGGCACTGCATTTTCAAGCACCACACGAGGCTCCCCCTGCTGACGCTGAGTATGACGACGAGCCGGAGCCTGATCTGCGCTGGCAGATCTCAGAGCCCTCCTGCAGTCTGGCCCTGATTGGTGTTTTGGTGTTGACAACGATTTTAGTTTAGGTTGATGATTATGATAATTGTGATGATTATGATTAAGTCCTGATCGAGGATTAGGCATGATATGGAGGATCCTAGCCTGGAGGGCTAGGTGTTGGAAAAATCTTAACCTGGAGGGTTAGGTGTGAAAAATCCTAGCTTGGAGGGCTAGGTGTTGGAAAAGTCCTAATTCGGAAGGGTTGGGTGAAAAGTCCTAGCTTGGAGGGCTAGGTGAAAAGTCCTAACTTGGAGGGTTAGGTGCAAATTCCCATCCTGAAGAATTAGGTCAAAAGTGTTGGCTTGGAGGGTCAGGTGCCTAGCTTGGAGGGCTAGGTTGGATGAAATTCTAACTCGGAAGGGTTGGGTGAAAAGTCCTAGCTTGGAGGGCTAGGTGAAAAGTCCTAGCTTGGAGGGCTAGGTGAAAAGTCCTAACTTGGAGGGTTAGGTGCAAATTCCCAACTTGGAGAGTTAGATGGAAAAATGCTTGGCTTGGAGGGCTAAGGTAGATGGAAACTTAGCTTGGAGGGCTAAGTTTGAGTCCCTGGATCGGTCTGGTGATCGATCAGGGATTCTGGCACACTGCTCCTTCGTGGATCGATCTGGTGACCGATCCAACGATGACCGATCGGTCGGGTGACCAATCAGGGAGCACACAGTGAGGTTGGGAACCTGCTGTGCTGCTCCTGATCGATCTGGTGACCGATCAGGGAGTATACGTTTCACCCATTGACTGGCTCCTGATCGGTCTGGTGACCGATCAGGGAGCGAGCAGTGAGGTTGAGTTCCCTTGCTAAACTGCTCCTGATCGATCTGATGACCGATCAGGATCACTGTGCAGATCGTTCTGGTGAACGATCCAGCTTCGCGGGCTTCTCACTAAGATCGATCAGGACGGTTCCTGATCGGTCTGGTGATGACCTGATCGGACTGTTGACCGATCAGGTGACACCCCGATCTGTCAGTTGACCGATCAGGAGACTTAGCCTGCGAAACTCAGAAATCGCCCGATATAAGGGTGGATCGGTCCGGTGAACGATCCACGACCTGGGATCGGTCTGGTGATCGGTCCAGGAGAATCTCAAAGAAATTGCGATTTCTGATTGAGCGTTGGGGATCGATCAGGACGAAGCCTGATCGGTCTGGAAATAGCCTGATCGGTCTAGTGACCGATCAGGAGGCTCTCTGATCGGTCCGATGACCGATCACTTTAATTCAAATTGCACTGTCAGACGCTCTGATCGCGTCTGAACATCTGATATTTGCTGCCACTTACCTCTGATATTTGATTCACTGTGTGATATACTGCTCTAACAGTCTGATTAAGCTGCAGGTGACAGGGGAGGATTCAAACACTCAAGGAGAAGTCAAAGGGGGCTTTCCTTGGAGCAGGTTTGTCCATTTCTCAACTCAGGTTGCAACGACTGGAGCTGCAGGACTGAAGCCGCTAACTGAAGCTTGGCTGAGGGAGCTCAGGAAGTTCAGTAAGGGTTCAGTGTAGCTGGTGTTGGCAGTGAGGCAGCTGGAGGCTGCTGGAGATGAGGTCACTTGATGCTTAGTGGAGAAACAAAAGGAACAGGAGACAGCTTCGGTGAAGCAGTGTTCGAAAGTTTACAGCTTGTGTTCTTGAGTTCCTGTGCCTTGAGTTCTCCACATCAAGCTTGCTGTGTTCTTGAAGTTTCCATCATTCTGAGCAAGCGATCGAGAAGCGATCATCCTTTACTTGAGCCTTGAAGGAGGGAATAAGGAGCTTGGAGTCCGACAGTGGGAAGACACGAAGAAGGGTTCTTGCATGAGATCGCCACTGGGTGGAGCTCAGGTAAGCTTGCTGTGTTCTTGTCCTTGCTGAGTGCTTAAGTAAGATCCTTCTTGTTGTTTTATTGAGCTTAAACATTTATCTGTGATTGAAACGCTGTGGAGAGGTTTCTCCACCGAGAAGGAGGTTGCTTTATATCCGGTGATCACCGGGGCTTGATCTGCCGACGATCAAGGGATCGCCCACCTTAAGGGCACGCCAAGGAGTAGGGGCAAGTTATCCCCGAACCTTGTAAACCCTCTTGTTAGCGATCTTGGTAGCTGTCATTGTTAGCTTTCATCTCTGTTTTTAGTTTACTGCACTGCTTTGTTTTTCTTTTGCTTCTTCCGCTGTGCTACTGATAAGTTAAGTGCAGATAACTTGCTAAGTTCTCAAAGAAAAAGTGTTGGCTATATTCACCCCCCCTCTCTAGCCATCTCGTCTCCAACAATAACAAGGGTAAACCTAACTTAAACCCTTTGCCCAAATATCAAAATACTTGGTCACTCTGGACCACAGATTGCCTCAACAATCTCCCTCTTTTTGATGTTTGACAATACGTTTAAGTTAGGGAAAGCAAAATAGTAGTCAATAGCAAAAACCATGCTAAAACAAATGCATATGCAATGCATACATGGATCATATCCCAAGACATCCTACACCTAACCCTCCAAGTTAGGAATTTTTCGAAATGGGCTTTTTAAAACCTATCCCAAGGCTCCCCACACACTTAACTTTCCAAGTTAGGGCTTTTCACACCTAAACCTCCAAGTTTGGATTTTTTCACACCTAACCCTCTAAGTTAAGATTTTTCATCAAATTAGGCTTTTTAAAGCTTTTCAAAAGTCCCCCCTACATTGGTCTTACAAAGGCTTTTTAAGAACCTCTCCAATGTTCCCTTTACGCCAAGAATGAAGCAATCATGCTCCCCCTTAATCTCAACTCCCCCTAAACCTAGGGTTTCTAGCAAAGGTAAGTTTGGTTTCCCAACTTAAACCCAAACTTCTCCCCCTTTGCCATACTTTAAAAAGACCCCAATAACATCCCAATTATCGGTTCTTTCAATCCCTAATGATCCTAAACAATGTGTACTAGACCCCATACACTTGTTTACCATCATTTAAACCCAAGTCAGCTGCTGGATACCCACACCAGCCTTGACCAGTCGACTGCCCCTATTGGCAGTCGACTGATACTCTGAAATTCAGTCTTTCTGGCCAATTTCAGAATTGCGCTAGATATTCCACAAATCTCCAAAACTTCCTAAATTTTGTGGAGAATATTGTGGTACCTATATCTACTTGGAAAAAATACATCCAATCATATATCTATCATGGTTCCCAAGTTGGACACAAAACCCAAAAATTTCTTATGAAAATTAAGGCAACCTTAGGAGGCAACCTTCCCCTTAACCTAAGCCTTCTCCAAATTTTCGATTTTCCTAGGTGAAGTTCTACCCACTTGACACTATAGACTCAAATTAGGTTCTACCCAACCTAACAACCAAGTTCTTTTCCCTTGGACACCATTAAAGGATTGCCCCCAAGCAACCTTATCCCTAGTGCCAATAAGAACTCAACAAAACCTTGAAAAAGTTTAAGAGTTTGTAAGCACATTTGCTAGGATATGCCCTATCCTAGAAAAACATAATTTGATTAAGATTATCAAATGTGCTTGACTTTGGTACAATTCTCTAATTTCCTTAAGGGATTGGCATTTTGTATCAACTTCCAATTCCATTCATGAATTCTTATGTTTGCCAAAACAATCTATCTTGATTTTTACTATCCAATGGTCCTCAACTTTTTCTTTTTATGTATCCTTTCATTTATTAAGAACTTATCATTCAATATCACCCATTAAATCTTAACCACTCATTTGTTCTCCTTAAATTCCATGATATCCATATAGCCCCACATAATCATCATTAAATCATGAGACAAACCTTTATTCAAGGAGTATAATCAAGGATCTTAATTTAGACATCACATATTATCATCTAATAGCCATTTTTCTCTAACCCTACTGACCAGTCTACTGTCCCCATGGCAATCGACTGCCAAAACGAACAGAGAGTTTCTGGGCTTGAGACCAGTCGACTGCCCATGGGGCAGTCGATTGATACCTGATTTTCAGGTTTTTCAGCCCACTTTTAGTAATGCCTAAATAATTCTACAAATCTCCGAAAAATCTGAAATTTTGTAGGAAGATTTGTGAAACTTATATCTACTTGGGAAAAATATATTT
Organism: Boesenbergia rotunda; assembly: GCA_024364735.1. Taxonomy (NCBI): domain Eukaryota; kingdom Viridiplantae; phylum Streptophyta; class Magnoliopsida; order Zingiberales; family Zingiberaceae; genus Boesenbergia; species Boesenbergia rotunda. The sequence continues at coordinate 863,952 of JAGFNQ010000723.1, read as the reverse complement.
CCAAATAAATATACTCCATATCCCAAGATTGACACGATATTCTATTCTTTCTAAAGTGTATCATTTTATCCTATCCCAAAAGTCCTAATTGTGACTTCTCCTCACTGTTTCTTCTTATCCTTGATTATAGTTCATTTCTATCATTGAATTACATGGTATTCACACATTAAAACCCAATTTTACTCAATATAATTGTATTTTCATTCTTTTCTCCCTAAATTCCATTTTAATGTGCCAAAACCTAGGATTAAGGCTTACCCAAGTCTTCCAACCCTTTTTGGCACAATTCACCTAATTTCCTAGGAGAGAAACTTTTGAGATTTACCATGGACCCCAAAGGCTCCTAGAGCTCCCCCTTGAGCTCTTAGCCTTAGCCACCTCCCTAGGTGACTCAACCTACACTAAGCCACACCGATGAACCTCCGGTGATTCTTGGCCTACAAATCTAACCTTCTTAACCTTGGACACCTTGTCTTTGGTTAAGTCATTCTTTTTCCCTTTGGATGACACTTCCTTGTCATCCTTGGACTTTCCCTCCTTGCCATAATTGTATGCTTTCCCAGCATACTTCTTTTTGTTGGCCTTGGAGGTCTTAGACCGGTATCCCAAACCCGATCAATCATAATTGGGTTTCAAACTACCCAATATCATATCTAGACCCTTGGATCCAACCTTGAATCTTTCTAGGGTATTTTCTAATTTATCAAGCCTTACCCTCAAGGCATGATTTTTCCTTTTTAGACCTTTAACCTTGGAGTCCATATGCCCACTTTGGACATTGCTAGAACTACTCATTTTTCTAGGCACATTCCTTCCCTTTTTGGGATTAGTGCCATGATCCTTAGGTCTAGAGGTCTTGGGTGTTGATCTACCTTGTTAACCCTAGTCCTATCATTATATCTAAATCAAAAATTGTGCACAAGTAAACAATTTTCATTAATTTTAGCATGCATGGATGAATGATTAATCCTATTTTTTATCATACATATAGGAACTTGAATTTGAATTAAGTTTTGGCTTAAGGTTAGGAGTTACCTTCCTTACCTTTTGAGGTCCTCCTTGATGTGGGCTTCTTTTCTTCTTCCTTTCTTCTTTCTCCCATCGCCTCAAGTGCTCCATTTTCTTTAGCTCACCTTTTCTAGGGCACTTGGTGTGGTAGTGCCCTAGCCCTTCACATGTGAATCATCTAATCTTCTTCCTTTTGGCTTGGGCTTCTTCACTCCTACACCCCATATTAGATTTAAAAGAATTTGAAATGATTTTAGATTTTATCTCCATTTTACCTTTTGAGCACTTGTCCTTGTAGTGCTGATAACCACCATTTTGTTGATTATTTTAGGCTCTAAAATCCATGTTTGATCCACATTTATATGCTTAAGTTTGCAATTGTATTAGGTTTCATGTATTTCCTCTATTTTGGCTTTTAATTCAAATCTTTGTATATTTGGGATATTTTTTTGGCACTAAATTTGAATATCATTTTGTAGGCTTCAAATGATTATGGACCTAGATCAAATCGGGTCAGATTTGAGTCAGCATTGGATCCAGATCAAAGGGATCAATCATCGGATTAATAGGAGCCGTCCATTCCAGAGAACGGCTAGATCTGAGCCATCGGTCAACTTCTGGTCAATCCGAGTTTAAGATAGAGTCAATCATGACCATAGATCAAGATCTGAAAATTTCAGCCAAATCAAAAGTAATCTGACTGTTGGATCAAGCTCAAAATGTTCTAGACCATCCATTCAAGAAAAGGGAAGATCTGGACCATCCGCCACTAATCTGGTTAATCCGAGCTGGGGACAGGTAGATCAGGACCATTGATTGGGATCTGTGGAGTTTGGTTCAGATCTGAAGAGATCCGACCGTTAGATGAAGCCGAATCGATCTCAACCGTCCGTTGCTAATTTGCTTCTGAGCTGTGAGCTTTGGCTGGGCTGAATGGACCAAGGCTGGGCTGAACCAAGGGGATCACACACAAAGAGGTTGGGCTAAACACTCATCCACCCGGACAGGATCTTCTGCTGGGCTGATCATAGAATGGGCTGAACCCACGCACAGCCAGGGAGAAAACCGGGGAGGAGCCGACTCATCCAGGAGACATCTCATTCTTGACATTCTTCCTCTTCCATTTCTCCTCTTCTCCTCCAGCCGGCGGTTCTCCTCCATCTTCATCGCCGCCGGCCGGACCATCAATGCCATCGCACAGCTAGGGCCCGGGGTCTGAACCCTAGTTGACATCTCACCCCCATCTCCTTCTTCACCGCCAGCTTTCTCTCGGGTTGAGGGAAGCGATCATCCACCTTCACCGCCGGCGAACCATTTCTTTACAGCAATTTCTTCACAGCAATTTCTTTACAGCAGTTTTCCTTCATAGTTTTTCTACTTCACAGCAGATCCAGCAGCCAGCAGATTTCCTTCCCAGCTTTTCTTCAGCAGTTCCTTCGCAGCAATTCTTCATCAGATTGGGCAGCAGCCAATTCCTCATCAGATTGGGCAGCAGATCCTTCATCCAGCCGTTTCTTCCAGCTTTCATCAGAGTTGATTATTGTCTCTTTGAGTTGTTTTGTGTTAATTGATGAATGTGTATGTTAATTGATGAATGTTTGTATGTGATGGATTTTCCCCATTTCAAATTGCACATACTTGACGCAATTTAGAGCATGCCTATCTTGTGTTTGGTTAAATGTCACTTAGAACAATACTTTCAATTGTGATGTTTCTTAGTGCTTAACTTTTGTTTTGTATTGCTCTTTCCATTGCTTTAAGATTTGATCTTCATTTAAATGCAATTAAGTTAGGTTAGAATAGATTTCTTTAATGTTGTAGGTTTTTGTTCCATGTTTAGTTTTGTTAATGCTTTATTTCAAGTTGCCTTTTCTTTGCTGCAATTGTAGTTAGGTTAAATTAGATTTCCTTACATGCATTGTCTTTCCTTAATTAGAACTAGATTTCATACCTGCTTTGCTATTTCTTTTCGTATTCTTAATGTTCAAATCCAAACCCCAGTTTGATATCAAAAATCCAAAAGCAATAGCATACGATCCTAAGGTTTATCATGTATCAACTACATTCGTTGGGAGACGACTCGAGTTACTCTATACTGCATTAGTTTAGAGGAGTTCGATACTTTAATTGTATTTGATACTCGTGGTACGACACGCGCGGTCATCAAAAATTTGGCGCCGTTGCCGGGGAATGTAGTGGTGCTTGATAATTATATCCTTTGATTCTATTTTTGATTGCTTTATCTTTTGTATACGGTTGCTGCCATTTTACTTGTTTTGTGACAGGACTACAGATTCAAAATGTTTTCAAATGAACAATCAGAGATCAAAAGTTTATTGTTGGAGTTAAAATGTTTGATTAAGCTGATGGAGTACTAACAAAGGACAAATGCTTATTCATCTACTTACCAGCAACCGTGTCAACAATTTTAACAGCAGAACCAATATTTTCAGCAGTCCCACTCAAATTTTCAACAACCAAATTATCCATTTCAGCAAGGGCAGCCACAATGTCAGCCTTTTCAACAATTTCAGCAGCCCTATTCAGATTTGCAGCAGTACCAAACTTTCAATCAGCCACCACAGTAGTTTCAACCACAATTTCAGAACTTTCAGCAAGGGTACAATCCAAATTTTCAACAAAATTTTCAACTATTTCAGCAAAATTTACAAGATTTCCAACAATCATTCAATTATGATCAACAAGGATGGCCACATTCACAACAAGTTTATCAGCCACCATTCCCGAATTCTCAGCAAGATTTTCCATCCTCTCAGCCCCAGAATTTTTAGATTTTCAACCAACATTTTCAGCAAGCAGATTAGCCCCAACTATTTGATTTTCAGAATTCACAACCTACTCATGGTCTTCAGCAGCCTTATGCTACATTTCAAGACCAACAGGAGTTCCACACCAATCAAGGAGGCTTTGAGAATCCTAATGAGCTTGAGGCTCAACAACAAGAGTATGATTCTGCTCTTAAAAATATTGAGAGACACCTGGGACAATTGGTTAATCAAATGAATCAAATACAAGCCTAAAGATCAGTACAATTATCTTCTCAAGCTACTTTTAATTCTGAGGGGCATGGAGAGGATCCTCCTAGCATTAGCATGGATATTTCAGATGAAGTTGTTGAGGCAGAGTTTTTCGCTGATGATGTTTCACTTGACATAGTAGGAGGAGATTTTAGCTCAAATAAGGTTGAAGATGCAGTAGAGACAGAGGCATTAGAGGAGATTGACAGTAAAGCTTGTGACAACCTTGAATTCGAAGCTGAAGCTCCACAGGATCATTCTAGAATTTTATTTTGCAATGATATTGTTACTGTTGGTCCTAATTTTTTTAATATGGTTGTTGCAGATACTACTGAAGAAGCCTGCATTGGGGATGATTCTACAGGTGTAGGGGATTGCACAGAGCCCCAGGGACCACCATTGACTGATACATTAGAAAATTCAGAGGAACAATATGAAAGTGTAGGGACTTGCATGGTGGAAGCAAGAACCCAAGAATCACCTGTTTCAGTTGAGTGCTCACCAGAACCTGAACCTGAAGAGGAGATTGCACATTACCAGGAGGAGTCAATAATTACATCTACTCTTGTAGAACCTCCAGGTATTCTTCAGCACGATCAGGTAAGTATTCCTCTTATGTCTTTGGAAAAATCAATGGAGGTAC